>BQNB010040542.1:0-22209 GCA_026074375.1 Tanacetum coccineum
ATATTCGATCCAGGTAGTAAAAAGTTCCATCACTTCTCTGTTCTATCATCTCATCTAAACCTTTCTGCAATACTGCAAACTCATCCACAACCCCCTTTTGAGCCGCCAATATCCTATCTTTGATACTCGACCGAAGGATCATATTCATAGCTCTAACTCTCTTAGGCTTTACTCTTTCCTTCCTACTTAGGGCATCAGCTACCACATTCGCCTTACCAAGATGGTAGCGAATTTCATAGTCATAATCACTAAACAACTCAATCCAGCGACGTTGTCGCATATTTAACTCTTTCTGAGTAAAGATATGCGGAAGAATCTTATGGTCCGTATAGATGACACTCTTTGTCCCATATAAATAATGTCTCCAGATCTTAAGTGCAAACACAACCGCATCCAACTTTACATCATGGGTAGTATAATTCTTCTCATGAATTTTCAACTACCTAGACACATAGGCTATCACTTTACCTCTTTGCATTAACACATAACCTAGTCCTATCCTGGATGCATCACAATATACCACAAAGTCTTTTGGTCCATCAGGGAGAGCTAGAATAGGCGCATTACACAACTTATCCTTCAAGGTCTGAAATGCCAATTCCTGTTCCTCACCCAAAATTGAAAGTCTTACTCTTCTGAGTCAAGATAGTAAGAGACTTAACTATCTTAGAGAAGTTCTCAATGAACCTACGATAATACCCACCCAATCATAAGAACGAACGAACCTCAGTCGGAGTTCTAGGGGCTTTCTAATTCTTAACAGCTTCAATCTTACTAGGGTCCACATGAATTCCATTACCATTTATCACATGCCCAAGAAACTGCACTTCTCTTAGCCAGAATTTACACTTAGAAAACTTAGCATACAATTTCTCCTTTTTGAGCAGTTTTAAGACTAACCTTAAATGTTCTACATGCTCCTCTTGAGTCTTAGAGTAGATTAAGATATCGTCTATAAACACTATCACAAACTTATCAAGATACGGCCTACAAACTCTATTCATCAAATCCATAAATATTGCTAGTGCATTAGTCAGACCAAAGGGCATTACAGTGAACTCAAAATGTCCATAACGAGTTCTAAACGCAGTCTTTGGTATGTCATCCTTATGCACTCTTAGCTGATGGTATCCAGACCTAAGATCTATCTTCGAGAAAAACTGCGACCCTTGTAGTTGATCAAATAAATCATCAATTATAGGAAGTGGATAACGATTCTTAACAATCAACTTGTTCAATTCTCTATAATCAATGCACATCCTAAAAGAACCATCTTTTTTCTTCACAAACAATACTGGCGCTCCCCAAGGCGACGAACATGGTCGAATGAAACCTTTGTCTTGGAGTTCCTTGAGTTGTCCAAATAACTCCTCCATTTCAGAAGGTACCAAACGATAAGGAGACTTTGCTACCGGCGTTGCTCTAGGGGTTAACTCAATCCGAAACTCAATTTCCCGAATAGGCTGTAATCCAGATAGATCATCTAGGAATACCTCAGGAAAATCTCTAACCACAACAATCTCTTCTTGTTTCTTATCACTAGCTCTCATCAACAATCTCGCCTTATTTTCCAGTCTCTCTCCTACTACTCTAAGCACCTTGCCATCTGGTAGTGGTATCCTCACTACCTTCTTATGGCAAATTATTCTAGCCTTATAATTAGACAACTAGTCTATACAAATAATCATATCAAAACTTCCGTGCCCAAAAGGTATCAAATTGATGTCAAAGACATGACCCTTGATTTCTAGTTTACAACCCTTAATAACCTTATCAATTTCTACTAGCTGCCCGCTAGCTATCTCAATCTCATATCTGAAACCTAAGTCGCTGGGATCTAAGCCTAACAGAGGTATAAAAGTAGTAGAAACAAAACTATTGTCAGCACCAGAGTCAAATAAGGTAGTGGCAAAATGATCGTTCAAAGTAAACGTACCCGTCACAATGTTCGGATCCTGGCGAGCTTCCAACGTGAACGCCTTACCCCTAGCCTGGTTCCCTTGGTTTCCACGACCCTGACCCCCGTTATTAGCAGCAACTTGATTTGGACGATTCTCTTTCGATTCTTGTGCTCTATTCAATCTAGGGCAAGCTGACCTGACATGGTCGGTACTACCACACTCATAACATGCTCTAACAGTTGGGTTTCTAGCATTGACAGGATTCACATTCCTCGGCACACCTCTACAATCCTTTGCCAAATGACCCGAGCGATTACAATTAAAGCATGTGCGACAAGGCCCTCCAGGTGCATGGTAGGAGTTGCAGGTGGTACACTTGGACCAAGTACCCATATTCTCTCTTCCTACAGGGTTTACAGTAGTAGCAAAAACATTCCCAGTCCTAGTCCTCTTATTGTCATCCCTACCATTCTTATCCTTGCTAGTTTCCCCCACATTTCCTCTTTTCTCAACTTTCTTAATTGATCCATTTCTCACAGCCTCATCGGCTAGTGCACCAGAAATCTGCATTGCCTTCTGCATAATCTTTGGCCCCGTTGCTGCCACCATCCCACGGATTCGTGAAGCAAGGCCATACACATACCTTTCAATCATCCTACTCTCAGAAGTTACCAAGTAAGGAACTAACCTCACCAACTCATGAAACCTATCAGTATACGCAGCATGGCCAACCATGACCATGACGTGATTCCACAACTCAGATTCCAACTTTTGCATCTCATGACTAGGACAAAACTCTTGTATCATCATAAACTTAAAGTCATTCCATGACATACTAATAGCAACTTCCTGGCTTAGCGTGCAGATTTGAGAGTTCCACCATGTTAAAGCCTTACCCACAAATGAACCAGCAGTGTATTTCACTTTTTGGTCAATACTACAACCACTCATATCATGCACATTCTCCATTTTCTCAATCCAACGAGTAAGAACTACAACACCTCCCTTACCATCATATTCCTTAGGGTTACAAGCTAAGAACTCCTTATATGAACAACCTACCCAGTTTGCCATTTACTATCACATTCCCACGTTCTCCTGAACGTTCTCATTAACCATATTACCATTCTGATTTCCAACATTTCCTTGGTTACTAACCTGAGCTAGCATGGCGGGTAAGAGGTTCTGCAATTTGGGCAATGATCGTCGAGAAGTCAGGTGCACCCCTATTGGCTCCCTCTACATTCCCATTGACTCCCTCTACACCCCCATTAGCTCCTAAACCTTGGTCATTTCCTTGACCATTCAAATCCTCAACACGCTCATCATTACCTTCCCTAGGTTTTCTACCCCTTCCACCTCTACCAACCCGTTCACCCGTTCCCCCTCCTCATGATTCGGCAACAGGCCGACCAGCACTTCGGGTCATCACCCTTGGCGGCATTATCCACACGAGGGAGAACATGGCAACGTTAGGTAAGTGGGAAGACTAATATATATAAAATATCTTACTATATATACCAATTTACACATAACACCACCCTACGGTGTCAACATCGATTTGTGTGAACAACATTGTCAAGTACGAGTGAGTTGTGATACACTTATAACTACATTAGCCACCGTACTTATATTCGTATCCTTTCCCATTCATATCCAATATTAAGCCCACCCATTTCAATGACTGACATAACTAAGGCACCAAACCGCGAACCACACAAAGGCACACGAAGCGAAACACTGCCACATAGATCCTATACGCAACTAGACGACGGATCTTAGGTTATAATCTAGGCCAAACCACCTAGTTATCTACAACCTTGGCTCTGATAACCAATTTGTCACACCTCGGCAATGGCGGAAACTCAGGAATGCAACATAATGATTAATCATAACATAAGATACAAAATAGAGAAAACTACATTGCATAAACTCCAAGTGTTATGAAGACCATCAACCTTGAACAAACTCAAGTGATGCCCCAAATCGCAACTAAAATCCACAATCTCTTAGAATTATTCAATGCCCTTCACAGGGTACCATAATCCAAAAACGTAATCTAAAACATCCAAAAACTAAATCAAACAACAAACAAGCAAGACTTCAAACGAAGTTCCACTCGGGATACTTCTAAGTCTGCTATCAATCACCAAACTACTCTTCTTTCACTTCACCTAAAAATGATACTCGAAAACGTCAACATTAATGTTGGTGAGCTCGTAGGTTTGATCTTAAACCTAAAAGCTGTGCCAATATATCAATAGTGGACAATAGTGCTATATGACAGTGAATATATGCAAAAACCTTAGCATCACCGCTAATCAATAACCATATGTCACTTACCACCTAAAAGTCCCTACCATTGAGCACATAAAATAAAGGGCAGGCCAGCACAACAAACCTGGTAGTCGTAAACCCATCCGCTCTAATAATCACAAAAATACTGGGTAGGCGTACCCATCCGCTCCAAACAATCATACAACACATAATATTCACATAGGAGTCAAAAGTACATATCTTGTCCCAAAAACAAAACCATATTTCGCACTAATCAATTCAAAAAATTTCAAAACACATTTGAGTATCATTTTCTCCCAACGAAAAAACGGTAAGAAGCGGGGCTAAGAGAACTCAACTCAAGCAAGTCTTTAGCAACCCAAAACTCAATCAACAAGCAAATGCAACGACGCCCGCACACGACCTAGTCCAGTTAATGTCCCAATTTAATCATCCAATTCCAAAACAATCTTCATGTTTGATGCATAGAGTTTAGACGCGTTGTACAATTACCCAAACAATTTAGTGGTGTGATGGTTGACGACTTAAATCCACAGTCATATCAATTTCATTCCTCGATAATACATATTTTTTAATGTTAAAAAAAAAAATATCTATTTAGCGTAAATAGATAAGTAAAATTATTAAATATTATAATTATTAAATATAAATAATATCTCGACAAGTCCAATCGTACACACCATTAGTCCACTTCAATAAACATTATACTATTGAAAAATGAAACTTTACTCATAATAAACAACTCTAGAGAAATTTCGAGAAAATTGTATTTTCGTCTTTTAGTGAATTTTATTAAATAAAATAAAATAAAATAATAAAATATTATTTATTATTATTTAAAATCGAAAATCATGTTTTTAAGAAATTTTCTAAGTATAAACTTTTTACGAAATTTCGACATGACTCGTACGTTTATACAACGTTTTCTAATGTTTCAAACCTTATTTTCAACATTTTTCACAAATTCGACACTTTTTCGACAAATTCCAAAATCTGCAATCTGTTAACGGCTACCAACGCGTTTTTCTTAAAATATCGTTCAATATCACTTCGTAAATACATTTTGACTTTCAAAAGTCCATCAAAATTCTCATAACCCAACAAGGGTCCATTAGGACATATATAAGTCCAAAATACTATTTAAGTCTAAAACCAAGGTCCATTTACATCTTATAATATATACTTATATAAGAAATGCATCCGGACCACAATAAGCCCTCCATTAACGCGCTCCAATATACTCTTGGGCCGAGAGTCCATAAATGCCAAAATACTATATTCTGCTTAAAATATGCTATTAAGCTAACGTATCAGCTTTTGGTACTACTACAAGGCCTCAAAATAGTCCAACAACATAAGACGCCATATCACAAATTTATCAAAATCACTTTCCAGTGATTTTTGGGAATCTACACGTGCAATATAAGCCTAAATAAGCCAAGAAATAGCTTAAAATAAGCCCGAATAAGCCATACAAGCTACTATCAAAAATAAGCATTCTAGAAAAATAAGCATTCTAGCATCATATATTATTCAACCATCACGACCACAACATCAAAACTACAAAAACCATCTTTTTCCTTTTTACTATTCACGAACCAAACACCACCCTTTTTATTTATTTCGCTTTCGAAAATCAATTTTCACAACGATCAACTTGTACAACTAACATCTATGCATCAAAATAAACCCAAAAGGACAAACGAAATTTAAATTTGAAAACTTACAAGAAAATATTTAAATTTGTAGATTTTTGACACGAACCAGACAACCCAAACGTTGTTTAAATGAATAACCAAACACTAGAATCAACCCTAAATATTTATGTCTTCATATTTTCTTGATCAAACTTCAAAAATTATAAGAGTGTGTGTGTGGTAGGTGCGGACGAACACAAGAGAGAAGGGAGAGGATATTTTTTTAATTTTGAAAATGAACTATGTGTAAAAATGAGTATAAGGAAAACATCTTATGTACAATTTAAACAAGGTTAGCTAAAATTAAGCCACCTTGTCTCTCTAGTCTTCTTTTGACCGGCCATGGTATCCCATGGGGTCTCGGGCCTTTCTTTTCGTGTCGGGATCACTTAAATACTCGTAAAACTCAACCGTAAAATTTACCCCAAAGTTAATTAGCATTTTTATTCACTTTAAAAATACTTTTCCTTTAACCTAGAGTATTTACATTACATATTTTCACTTTACACCCATCAAAACTCGTTTGGACATTAACGGACATGTCGGACTCGTTTTTCGGCATTTCTTAAAATTCACGGGTCAAACCACCCGGAATACACGTAACACAATAATACCTTCCAAAAGGGATTATTAATCACAATAAACCACAATTCATCACATATCTCGTAAAATCACCACCGTCAACACGGTACAAAAATCTGAATAAACTGGCAAAATTCAAATAGTCAAATGACTATAAATGAAATATTCAAAACACAAAAAGGGAAAAGGTTACATATTGTATCTAACGCCATGTATAATGTTTCATTTTTTATTGTTTCTACTGGGACATGGTTATGGAAATGCAAACATATAGAGAATATACCTAGCTGAGAAAGTTTCCTTTGTCGCAGGTATGGTGATCTGGATCACATATCTTCCACAAGCATGAAGTGTGGGGGTAGCTTCATTTTTGAAAGTTTGCATTGCTGGGGTATTTTTATCTTTATATACCAATTTCCGCTGGTACATATAATCATTATTAAGTTAGTATATTAGATTACTAAAATATATAGTTTCACCAGAAAAGACCACAGAACATTTTATAATGCAAAATTCATGTTTCAGTGTTATAATGGAAAATTCTAAACTTACCACGTTACAAACAGAGTTTGATTAAGGGGCCCACCAAGCTCCTGACTACACAAGCCATTTTTTGCCATCCATTATTCGAATTGCAATATAACGTCGTCAAATGGAATAGTTGCAGCATGCCAAACCCTATAAACATTTTAGTTTAATAGTCGTCACACACCCAATAATGGTATTTTCTTCAGCAATATTACAGAAGAAGTTACTGAGATCTAAAATGAAACAGAATATCAAAAGAAAAGGCATAAAATATATAGCGTTGTCATTACCATCTTTATAATACTGTGGGTTCCATCTTCTGCTAATAAATATGCCTACACAAGGTGTTATTCAAATGAGTCTGCCAAACGGATCATCCTAATTTTCATCAACTCGCCCACTAACCAACCTGGAAGTATTAGAGAGGTCATCCATTATTAACATTGTTTAATAAAAATATTAACATTGTTTTCCAAAGATTGTTGATTACTCGTTCAACTAAACTCTTAGCCTAAGGAATAAAAACAAACAGATATCACCCCCCTAAACACTTCACTAAACAAACTCAAATGACATTATTAGTAACCAGTACATAAGAATCAATGTAATTATGTAAAGGTTGCGCAAGAGTACTTGTAATTTTCGAAATGTTAAGAATAAAACACCAAATTAGATATTGTAAGGGACCCGAAGCTAATAAGGTATTTCATCGTAAAAATGATTAAAATAAGGAAATAGGGCGTCTCACGGCTATTCGAGAATTTCAATGTTTGAATCGAAGGTTCATACTATCAGACTTATTTGATCTTATCAATTGTTATAATTTTTCTCGAATAAATATGAATTTTCTAAGATAGTATTAAAGATCTTATCGAAAACTTACAGCAGCTTGCCAAACAAAGGCTAAAAGAAAAAAGAACAGGGGTATAACTGGCATAAAATCGACGATTGGATTAAAAAAAGCATAGGCTTCAGGCAATTTGGCCAAGAAAAGACTACTCGGATAAAGGGCAGAATTAAGACAGATCAAACTAAAGATATTAAGCATAACATACATTTTTTTCGTCGAGATAATTGCATTTTGATTGAGTTATTGATATAAGGAAAAATGAAGTAAAGTAAGGTAGACAAAAAATCCTTCTTTTTCCGCTCAATAAAAAATCCTCCGATTCTCAAAGGAGAATAGAAGAAATCATACTTTCATACAATATCTTAATTTAATTATATGTAATGATCAATAAATTCCGTTGAATTAATTCTGGATATACACATACCAAAATCCTAGCACGAATCTATAATAGATTCTATAAAGAATAAAGATTTTCTCTATATGGTTGGACTGGAATTGACGAACACTTAATACCAATATTATTCTTTAATAGTATAAGTATCTAATAAAAATAGAAATGGGGCGTAGCCAAGCGGTAAGGCAACGGGTTTTGGTCCCGCTATTCGAAGGTTCGAATCCTTCCGTCCCAGAGCATATCCATTGTATTCTAATACTTCTTTTTTGTTCAACAAGGTTCTGTTTCAAGGTTTGGATAGACGTTTAGATAGTGTTTGGATTTCCAGATAAGAGGGATGTTTGGATTTCCAGATAAGGGGGTGTTTGGATAGCTTATCATAGGTTTCTTATGAGCTTTTAAAAAAGGAGCAATTTAGCATTTATAATGTAGACATTGGTCATTTGTAAAAACTCTAATCATAAACTCTCTTTTTTATCCGTATCCAAAAAACTCAGTTATCTACTTATGTAATTTAATCCTTAATGAATAACTTCAAGTGTATTCTTACCTCAAGCATACCACCTTTGTTAATTGCAGTGGCTCCTGGAACTGAACATCAGCTCACTCATTCTCACATTTGACCTGTGATGTCAAAGTCACACAATTAGGAACCTGCATAAGCACACCCAACATGCCTCATAATCAGTTCTCAATGTTTAACTCTTAATATCCTTTTCCCTTAAACATGATTAATCATGAATGCACAATTTTACTATTTATTTATATTAGAACTATCCATACAAAAAAGCAGGTAAAGATTAATTAGCTATTAAAATAAGCTATCCAAACAGACCATACATCTAATCACTACCATATTCTCTAAACTCAAACGGATTTAATGTTCATAACTACAAATCTATATATATACAAAAAAAAAACATACCTGATCAATTTTTGATAGCTTTTGATGGACTAAAATTTCAATGCATAAGAACATGCACCTGATCAATATTGAGTCATCATATGATTTTGAATCATGAATCCAAATACTCTGATTTGCTCCTATTGTTAGGTTAGTTTTTTTATTTTCAAAGAGAACATATATGATATATGATTTGGTATTCTTATGGAATATATATGATATATGAATTAAACCGTGTTTTTGCTTCATGATTCAAGAATAATTATCGCCGATACTGTTTTAGGTTATAGGTTGAAATTAAAACCAGATTCTGTTAGGTTTTATATTTTTATTGATTTAAATATCTATATCATTATCAAAGGAGATATATGTGTTTCACGAGTTTATGTAAAGTATCATAGGATGCGGTGGTTAGTTGGTATGTTTATTATTTTTGTTGTGCAAAGAATAACAAAAATCAGACTGTAGCACAGTGGTAAAGCACACCTTCTGTTTGTGGCAAACACTTCAAGTTCGAATCCCATGGTTGTCATTTTTATTCCGGATTATTTTCATAACTTTATTGCATATGTGGCCTTATAATGGTGAGGTGGCTTTAATAAATGGTGACATGGACATATTTAATGATGATGTGTCGATAACATGGTTTTATGGGATGGTTATATGGCATCCATGATGACATGGCGTTATGATGTGGCATAAAATGATCAAATGTCTCCTGTTATATATATAATGTATACACACACACACACACACACACACACACAACACACTCAACACACCATATATAGTTATACTATATATATATATATATTTATATATATATATATATATTATTATAATATATATTTATATAATATATATATATATATATATATATACTATATATATATATGGCTCAGGTTCCATTTGAGAAGTTTTTATTTTGAGAAGAATTGAGAAATCTTCGTTTTGAGCAAATTGATCATATTTTTTGACTTGATTCAAAAGTAACATCTTTTTAATAGTGAATCGAATTATTAAATCACAATTTGATTCACAAATCAAAGCTAAAATCGAGTTATGGTAATGATTCCTTAAATTTGTATAAAAGATTCAGTATTGTACTTATATCACAAAATCGAGAGATTTTTTTACTTTGATTCGAATTTTTTTTACACATTTTGGATTATAATCACATTTTAAATGAGTTTATGCTTGAAACTTGAATCAATGTAAAAATCTATCATTTTTGAAACCTTCTCAATCTTCTCAAATAAAATCCTTCTCAATCGAATCCGGGATTCTTTATATATATATATAATATATATATATTATTTATATATATATATATATATATATATATATATATATATATATATATATACATGAAGAGTCATTGCCTATTACTTCCTTGACAAAATGGCTAGATGGCTCTGATACCAATAGGCAACAAGATCACAAAATAATTCAAAGTATATTTAAAAATAGATTACTATTGACTAAAATATAGAATTAAAAGTTCTATTTTAATAGTATAGAAAATCATGTTTATAACAACTATAATTAATTCAAAGATATATGTAACAGATTCGAATATAAGTACGAACTCCAATAAATGGTACATTAGAAGAAAATTCAAATTTAAATACCTTAATTTATTGAAACTGGATTTATACAAGGATGATCAAGTATATCGGAATTGGACTGTTTATAGGAGTAGGAGCTATACAAATTTGAAATTCTAAACACTTTGAAAATTTTGAGGTTGATAATATAACTGAGGGTTTTTTCATAGGAAATTGAAGTCTGACTGTTTTGATGTTGTTTCTTCCTTTTTATAGATGAAAAGGTATGAAGATATTTCTTTAGTAACCGGTAACTTTCGGTTAATTCTTGCATTATTGTTCTTTTGGGATGATGGTACAACTGTCCTCAATAATTCTTTTTTTGATAGTGCTGTAATTCGTCATTGCTTATGTCTGGTCTTCTAGAAATATGCTAGCTGGCTGATTTCTTCTTGTCTTGTCTTGTCTTTGAATATAGAAACATGATTCTTTTCTAATTACATTCTTTTAGATAAACAAAAAGTTTGAAATAAAATTTAAAATCCTAAAAATCTAAGAAGTTTTGATTGTCATAAGGGTCTTGAGAGTCTTGGAATATATCTTCTGTGACAATCCGTTAATTTCAGGTCCTTATTTTATCCTCGAGTATTAATTATAATTTCATTTTTATGTTGAGATATGAACTCACGGCTAACCGGGAAGAAATTAGGGCTTACACTTGTAATTTAAGTAACGTTTATGAAGAACCGACGAATTCTACGTAAGGCATCGACGTTTATATTTCCAAAATGCTGTAGAAATATTTTTATTGCATTCGTTTTTATTTTTCGTGTCTTGTACTATTTTTACTTTTTACAAAAAACGACTACAAATCGTACCTTTTTAAATATCGGACTTTGAAAATACCCGCCTTAACAATTAGTGGGAGAAGTAGTAAACTACTTATCCCACTAATCTCACCATGCAAAGGGTGACAAAACCAAAGGGAGAGGTGTCCCTTTGGCAAGCCTTGATCAAGTGTAACTATAACACTTGGCAATTCAAGTCTAGACATATATAAGCTCAATTTTGACCATCTAACTCACACACTAGCCATATTTTTAACCAAAAATCTGAGATTGCTCTCTCCCTCATCACCTTAGACGCCACATATAACACCACAAACACCCATTTCATAAATTTTAAAGATCAATCAAAGATGAACACTAGTGAATATGACTACCTAGTGTAATCCCTATATTTTTGAGGTGATAAAAGAGGTTTTTCAAGAAGGTTTTTATATAAGTTGGGGCTGAAGTTACAAGGAGGTTTTTATAAGATATTTGAGTAAAGAAAATGGTGATCAAAAGTATTTTGGGTGGAGATTAAGCTTGGAGTTGAAGCCTTCATCAAGCTTGTTCTTGTTTTGATCATTGTGATCTTGTCTACACTTTTCTTGTGGTAAAAGATTTAATGAGTCTTGTTTAAGTTTATTTTGATTTCAAAATGTATATGTATATGTACATGTATAATATTTGATGATCAAGCAATGAAAATGATAATGCATGTGTAGATCTAGGTTAATTATAGCTAAAATGGCCATTGAAACAAGTGAAATAATCATAGAAATTAGGGGCTGTAATGAACAGTAGGTTTGGTAATTTTCAACAGGTTTGAGGTTGGATTTGATTACATTAGGTTGTAGAAAATTCTCTTATGAACACTTGGCAAATTGGATGATTTCTAGAAAGTGAATATTGAGTGAGATATGATCAAAATACTAAAACTAGTTGATTCTGACCTTGCTGTACAGATGGTATAAAAAGTCACATTTACGGACTGAGTTGGTTAAAAAGTTAAAACTATGAGACCTAGATAAAATCATGTAGATTCTGAATCAATTGGATAGTCAACCAACTCTTTATGGTTTGTAAATGGCATCAAAAATGGTGAAAGTGAGATTTCAGTCCGAATTTGTAACTTGACCTTTATGTAGTAAATTGTTCATATGTATAAGTATACTTAAACTAAGTACAAAAATGGTTTTGGATCTGTAGAGTACACTTAAATATGAAACTAAGGATACAAATATATCAATTATACCATTTACGGATTATAAATTATGACTATTTACGTAAACATAAAAGTATACAAAATTTACTACTACCCGAACACTATACTATGTAAAGCGATTTTTGTAACTAAAACCCGAGGTGGTAGGACCCACTTCTTGGGAGTTTTAAAATGCTAACATACTGATAATAAAAGTATCCCGACCTCGAGAACCCGAAATTTTATAACAAGAGTCATTTACAAGCTTAAATGGGCCATAAGGCCTTATTGGACCACTAGGCCCAATGAAACAAAATGGACTTATTGGACTTAGCTTTAGGCCCAATCCACTTGGACCTAACTAATGGGCTAGGACCTGGTCTTTGAGTGATAATATCAACTTAATAACTTAATGGGCTTGCTTAATGGGCCTATTGGGCTTTTTGAGCTAATTTAGACAATACTAGTAAAATGGCTAATAAAAACAAGTTAAAAACCTAGAAAACTCTAAGTGTGAAATAAATATGTTGCAAGAGCATGATCATCATATAAACTACATGTATACATATACTTATTTAATTTATGAGTTTTCGTTAATTTTTATCGACTAGAAACCTAAGACCCGTTACAATTTGTATAGGTCTTGGTTGATTGACGCGCCTACTTCCGAAGTTTTTATTCATCGATATTCTCATCCGACATCACTAAGTGAGTTCATAGCCTCGCATTTTTACACTTTAATTGTTTTATAAACCCGCGAGGGAGATAACATGCTTGTTTTTAAAATAGAACACAAGGGAGATTGTATGCTAGTTGCCTCGATTATTATTATAAGTTAGCTTAACTCGCTAGATAAAAGACCTGCGGAAATCATGAATTGTTAACTACCGGGAAATGGTAGACGCTTATACATGAAATAGTACTATTTGGAGGCTGCCACCTCCAATCCGTGACGACTGGCTATCGTCAAGTGTCGGGAATATGACACAACGGATGCGTTGTATAGAGAATAATATGCACTCATAGCGAGGGTGTATAGTAGGCATACCTTGTTGGGAACCCCAACATAATTAGATGGTAACGTTCAATGTCATGAGACTTATAAATAATCCCCCGATATAACTTTGTTTGGCCACATCGTTATATCCTGATGAATATTGAGAAATGATACTTGTGTTCGGAAATTTTATTGTTTATATATATAAACTCTATGGATTCACTCAACATTATTGTTGACGTTTTAGCATGTTTTATCTCAGGTCCTTGAAGGTAATTCGGCGATGGAGATATCGGCGATGAGAATTTTTGGTTGTCGCTATGAAAAACCAATGTTTGAGCCCATTAATAAATGTCATTCGAGGAATATTTCAAAAATGTTGTATGAATTATGAACTGATTTGGGACCTATAATGTAAACTTTTATTCGAATGAATGTATTTTAAAACTTCTCTTCTCGAGTCGTTTTCTATGCTTGAGTTGTTATATTATGACGTAGCACCCCAAATGACCCTTCCGTTGAGATATATGAAAATGGGGGTGTTACACACACACTCTCTTTCTGTTTTTATGCTCATAATATCTCTCAATTCTTTTTGCTAACATAATCACTCATTTATGTTTTTATGCACACATCTCTCTTTCTATTTTTAAGCTCACAAAATCTCTCATTTATTTTGGCTTACCAAGACACTCTTTCTGTTTTTATATGATAGTTGTGTACAAAATTTCATCAATTCCAATGAGTTTCATACTGTCCTCCCCACTTCCAAGTGTGTAACCTCTTGAGAGAGGTGGATTAATAGACTGTATAAATGTAATCTCAAACCTAGTTTGAGCATTCACATTCCCCAATATGGTATCTTGGCACCTGGGACCACTACCTAAATTCATTTTTCCTAAGAAATGTTGGATTCATTAAAGTGTTGCCATGGATTGGTTCTTATTTGATGTTAACCACTCTTTGAAGTCTTGCTCTGCTTCTAAGCTAGAAGCAGTAGTGGTAGCACCTCTTCTATTCTGTCACGCCAACCACAACTCCTATGGACAAAGCCTCATCATCCAACCTTTGTTCAGGGGTTGGAACCCCACCACTAGACTTAGGTAATCTGGTGGCCCGACCTCTTTTGATAATCCAAGATGTGTTTGATCCCTGTTTGGGGTGACGGACATACTCCATAGATAACACACAGACACCCAGTTGCTTTACCAGGATGCGCAGATTTTGGTGTAGTAGCGAACGCGAGTAGCGTGAGACCACGCGCTTTGCGCGGCGCTCGAAAGAAGCTCAGTGCCATCGAATGGGTGATTGCGAGACTCTTGTGTGGGGTGTGGGAACGGGCAGGTTATACGCGTCTTTTGTATGCGTGTAGGGGCGACATGAATGCGTATAGCTGAAATTCACAGTCGTGAATCGACATACTGGTGCGACATATTGGCACGTATTACTATTTATCGTACAGGGGTGTATGCACAGTATTAACTGAAGTCGAAAAGTATTAACTCTATCTTCAATAATTTTGCAACAACATGCCTCTATTCATCACAAGCACACTAGAAAAGACTAGATAAACATGTGGGAATTCATGAGGATCCATATTTATGCATAACCTATAAATAAAAGTTAAACTCTGTAAACCAAGACCATTATCTTTCTTCAAAAACATGAAGCATTCAACATCTTGTATTCAACATGCTTTACCTGTAAATGTTAGTTCACAGCCAAATATACAAGAGCGGGTCCAAAACAGTTTCTTCTTATAGCAATAACCTAACTACTGATTTAACAAACAGTCTTAAGTATAACTAACAGTTTTAATTATACTTAGCAGTATTAATTGAGAAAACTAACAGTATTAATCTTTTACAAAACATTTACAAAAACATAAAGAGAAATAGACAGTTAAGGATTCAACATTCTAATACTTGAGACCAAGTATTGAAATCTGCCTGTATCAAAACCTTTTGTAAGAAGATCTGTAACATTTAAATCAGTATGAATTTTAACCATTTGTATTAACTTTTTAGTGTTGCAATCTCTTATAAAATGATGCCTAATCTCTATATGTTTTGTTTTAGAATGTTGAACATGATTTTCAATAATGCAGATAGTACTGTTATTGTCAATATTAATGACAGTGTTCATGAAATTGTACCCATAATCCAACAATTGGTTTTGAATCCAGAGTACTTGTCCACAGCAACTTGCAGCAGCCACATATTCAGCTTCAGTTGTAGAAGTTGCAACCACAGTTTGCTTTTTACACTGCCAAGATATCAACCTGTTTCCCAAAAACTAACAACCTCCAGTTGTAGACTTCCTATCAAGAGTTGCTCCAGCATAGTCACTATCAGTATAAGCAACCAGTTCAAATGGAGAATCCCTAGAATACCAAAGGCCTAAAGTTGGTTTGCCTTTCAAATATCTAAAAATCCTCTTGACTGCTAAGAGATGTGATGTCTTAGGAGTAACTTGAAATCTAGCACATGCACATACTGCAAACATGATATCTGGTCTAGATGCAGTGAGATACATCAAAGATCCAATCATAGATCTATAGAGATGTACATCAATATCATCAGCATCTCCATCCTTGACCAAAGGTTTTTTTCAAATCAACAGGAGTTAAAGTAGACTTCACATCAAAGTAGTTGAATTTCTTCAAAATTTCAGCTACATATTTGTCCTGACTTATGAATATTCCATCTTCCTTCTGTTGTACTTGTAATCCTAGAAAGAAAGTTAGTTCACCCATAGAACTCATCTGAAACTTATCTTTCATTAGCTTCTCAAAACCAGTACATAACTCCTTGTTTGTTGAGCCAAAGATAATATCATCTACATAGACCTGAACAAGCAAAATATCCCCTTTTTGCTTCTTGATAAATAATGTCTGATCTATCTTTCCCTTTTTAACCCATTGCTCAACAAATAGTTAGCCAAAGTTTCATACCATGCTCTTGGTGCTTGATGCAACCCATAAAGTGTTTTGACCACCTTGTAAACTTTGTCTGGATGGTTAGGATCTTTAAATCCTGGTGGTTGAGTAACATAGACTTCTTCCCTAATGCTTCCATACAAGAAAGCACTCTTTACATCCATTTGATATACCAGAAAAGCCATAAAAGAAGCATAGGCAAAAAACAATCTTATTGCCTCAATTCTTGCCACAGGTGCAAACACTTCTTCATAATCAATACCTTCTCTTGTCATATACCCTGAGCAACTAACCTTTCTGTAAATCCTAGTCAAAAATTCCCCTATATCTTTCCTTGTTTCAAAAGTACCCATTTTGTTCTAATGGCCTTCTTCCATTAGGAGATCCACCATTATCCAACATGTTGAAGTTTGAATTGCAAAGAGTTTCTTCTACATTGCTCCACCTAGGAAGAATCAGATAGAGCTTTTATGCAATGCATGTTGGTTCAATCGTGGACAAGAACAAGTATATAAACAAGCATTTTAGGGTATCATGTGTTTTCTCTGCTCATATACACATCACTGAGAAACCCTTGTTCAGAAGTAGGTTTTACATCTTCTTGTCTGAACAGTTGACTGCACTTCACCAATCACATTGTCAATTGGATGATCTTTATGTATTCTTGTATTGGGAGTGTTTGGAACAATATAGGAATTTGTAATGTTCCCCAAATCAACTTCTGGTTCTTCTTCAGTGTTGTCTTCTTCATTTGACCTAGCAGTACTAGTTGATGGACCAACAACATTAAGTTCAAGACTACCAGTATTAACATCAAGACTGGCAGTATTAACTTGTTGCCCAACAACATTAACATCTTTAGAACTGCTATCATCTGCAAACCTTTCTTGTTCAGCATTCTCATCATTTAGACCATCTTCAACCTGCTTTTGAGCATCATCAGCAGTTTTTGGTTCACCATTATCAACATTCTTTGTAGGTGAATCAAAGTATGAAGAATCTTTCCAAATTGGCATCACAATGCAATCTTGACTGTTTTCTTCTGATGTACCTGCAGAGACATTAGAAACTGTACCTGCACTAACTGGTACATAGTTCATAGATTGGGTTAGAGAGTCAATATCAAACAGCCATTTTGGACCAGTCCCTTCTATCATAGGCTTATTCTCTAAAAACCCAATATGCAAGTTTTCTTCTACCCTCTTGGTTCTAGTATTGTATACCCTAAAAGCTTTACTACTCAAAGAGTATCCAACAAAGAAACCTTCATCACTTTTGCCATCAAACTTGCCTAAACTATCCAAAGTATTAAGAATAGTAACATGACAACCAAATTGTCTCATAAAACATAGAGCTGGTTTAAAACCTCTAAAAATTTCATAAGGTGTCTTGTTATAAGGCTTGACTACTAAAACCCTGTTTTGTACATAACAAGTAGTATAAACTGCTTCTGCCCAAAATGTGGTAGGTAACTTAGAGTCAGCTAACATTGTTCTTGCAGCCTCAATGAGTGTCCTATTTCTCCTCTCAACAACACCATTTTGCTGAGGAGTCCTAACTACACTATATTCTCTCTTAATACTTTTTTCTCTGCAAAAATCATCCATAACTTTGTTCTTAAACTCTGTTCCATTATCACTTCTGATTATTTTCACTTTCTTATCCACTAGGTTTTCTATTTCTTTGATAAAGCGCTTAAGGATCTCACTGGTTTTATCCTTAGTTGTTAAAAAGAAAACCCATGTAAATCTACTATAATCATCAGTGACTACTAAGCAATACTTCTTATGCATCAAGCTACTCATAAAGGTTGGACCAAACAAATTGATAAATATACCTCGTGGGGATTGGTGGATTTGAAGTCCTAAAAAGAATTTCATTTCCCCCATTAAGGACATCTCAAATTTATTGTGCATTAATTTTTCAAATCGTTTAGAAAATTTAGGGTTTGTGGAGCCGAAAATAATGTCATTAACGTAAATTTACACAAGTAGAATGTCCTCCCCGTATTTTATCGTGAATAAGGTCGGGTTAATGGTACCTTTAGTAAAACCTTTGGATATCAGGAAATTTGAGAGTTCATCATACCAGGCTCTTGGAGTTTATTTTAATCCATATAGAGCTTTTCTTAGACGGTAAACCTTTTCTGGATGATCAGGATCAACGAACCCGTCTGGTTGTGCAACATAAACCTCCTCCTTCAATGGACCATTAAGAAATGTCGTTTTCACGTCCATCTGATAAATTGGAAAAGACTTGTGTGCAGCATATGCGACAAAAATCCAAACAGCTTCTAAGCGAGCAACTGGAGCAAATGATTCTTCTAAATCAATACCCTCTTCCTGAGCATAACCTTTAGCTACAAGTCGCGCTTTATTACGAATTATAGTTTGGTCTTCATCCTTTTTGTTTTTCCATAACCACTTTAGCTTAATTACGTTCTTGCCAAAGGGTTTGTCAACGAGTTCCCAGACTTGAAGTCTGTCAAACTGATGAAGTTCTTCCTGCATTGCTTCTATCCATGCAGAATCAGCCATTGCCTCCTTAATGTTTTTCGATTCAATAATACTCACGATGAGTGCGAACATACACATTTCAGGATCGGTTGCAAGTTGTCGTTTTGTTTGTACTGGCTTGGATGGATTTCCACGAACTTGAGTAAACATGTGATCTTTTATCCATCGGTATGCGGAATCTTGAGGTTGATTAAAGGTATGCATATTTGAATTACCAATATTACGTGAGGAAGACTCAGCAACTTCATATACCGGTGTACAGAAAGGATTGGTAAATTCATGTTTTGTATCGTCTGCTTGATTATCGTTGTTTTCCTTAGCATAAGTATTTGTTAGAGTTGTTAGTTTTGATGTAGGTTGAATATTCGTTGAAGGGTGTGTGTCTTGTGGAGCTGAATTATCGGTGGGAGAATGAGACTTGCTGACACGAGAAGTACCCATATTGAAAAATTCATCGTACAAAGGACCGAATAGAAGATCCAACTCTTGTTGTGATGGAACAGTTGTATCTGCTGAAGGAGAAACATTTTGTAGTTGTGGGACGGGGTCAGAGTTGTCATAATCTACCGCCTTTTGTCATTGGGGAACGAGCCTGAAGTGTCATTAGCAACAGACGTCTCAGACATCTCTTTGATCTCATCAGATCTGATATGGATGGATTCAACTATCAATCTTGTGCTCTTGTCGTAGACGCGATATCCCTTTGATTGATTGGAGTATCCTACCATATTGCATGGATCCCCTTTTTCTTTCATTTTATCCAAATTTTCACCATCTCTGGTTAGGTAACAAGTGCAACCAAAGATGTGAAGTTGTTTAATTGAAGGTTTTCTGTCATTAATGATGTGATATGCCGTTTTCGCATGTGTCGGGATGATGATAGATCTTTTTTGAGTATAGAAAGTGGTTGTAATTGCTTCAGCACAAAAGAACAAAGGAAGTTTAGAAGCAGAAAGCATTGTTCTAGCAGCCTCAACCAGAGTACGATTTCGTCTTTCAACAACGCCGTTCTATTTAGGTATTTGAGGAGTAGAAGTTTGATGCTCAATCCCTTCTTCTTTAAAGAATGCATTAAGTGTCTTGTTTAAGAACTCAGTGCCTCTGTCGGTTCAAACAGAAATTACTAGGGCTTGAAGATTTCTTTGGATCATCGTGAGAAAATCTTTTAAAAATTCTGGTGTTTCATCCTTGGATCGTAGAAAGAGAGTCCAAGTGTATCTGGAGTAGTCGTCTACAATTACCAGAATATATTTTTCCCATTTATGCTAGCAACCCGCATTGGACCACATAAGTCTATATGAAGAAAATTTAACCTTCCTTTTGAACTTGGAACAGTCTTTGTCTTGAATGAACTCCTTTTTTCTTTACTCGCTTCACCAGAGGAACATAGTTGATCCTTAACATATTTCAACTTAGGTAAACCAATCACGACATCCTTCTTTAAAAGCAAGTTGATGTAGTCGAAGTTAATATGAGAAAGTCTTCGATGCCATAACCATGCTTGAGTTGGTGAGGCTTTAGCCATGAGACAGATTGGATTTGATGACGTTGTTTCTTGAAGATAAATTGTATAGAGATCAGATCCACGATTACCGGTGAGTAAATCATTACCCTGAAGATCTTTGACAAAACACGTAGATTTCCAGAAAGCAACCTCCAAATCCGCATCACAAAATTGACCAACCGAGAAAAGATTGTGATTGAGACCTTCTACGTAATAAAACCTATTGATTGTGATATTTCCTTGAACCAAATCTCCATAACCAAGAATTGGAGCAAATTGATAATTGCCAAAACGAACGGTACCCAGATATTTTTCAACAAAATTGCACAGCAGTGATAGATTGTCCCTTCATGTGCTTTGTGCATCCCGAGTCAACAATGAATAGGATGAGTTGTACAATCTGCAAGAGAATTAAAGGACGATGGAATACATGACAAATTGGATCCTAAAGTGTTTGTTAGTTTCAAGACATTAGTTATCCTAGAAGTATTATCTATGGCAAAACTAACTTTCTTTTGCACACTTTCATTCCTAACTTTAGGCACCCATTTCATTTTTGTCTTAGGAACCCATTTATATCCTGATGGGCATTGTTGTTCTATCCATCATTTCTACGCCTTACTAGTTTTCTCTTATAGCATCCTATAGTAACTCTTGGAATTTGTGATAGTGGATTATGATGCGACTGTTTTCTTACGGTATGTTGCAACAGATTTGTTTGCTTGACTCTTGGGTTCTCTAGTACTAATAGGCACTACCTTAGGCTTTTTAGTTCTAGCATTCACGTCATTCAAATACTTAGAAACACAAGCATCATGATTCGAAATAATACACATTTTCCACAAGTAGCATAAACAGCATTAACATTCGAAGTTCTGGATTTTAAACTGTCATTACACGCAGTTACAGACTTTTTTTGATTAGAAATACTAGAAATCCTATGGTAGTCTTCTATTTTAGTCTTCTTAAACTTCACTTGACTAGTGTTTGGCACAACCTTATTTTTCATTTGAGTGCTCCTAGGCTGTGGTCCGCTAACATTAGTTCTATGAGCTACTCCTGTAGATGTAGACAAGCGAGGATTAGTATTCCTATAAGTCTGAGGCAACTGTGGTGCTCTAGTTTGTGTTGTCCTAGTGTCAATTCGATACATGCCTGGTTTAATCACATTTGTGTTACTTACAGTTTTCCTTGCTGTTTGAGGCAAATTCTATGTGGTGACTGGTTTTGATAAACCCTCTGACACATTAGTTTTTGGAACCGACTTTGTCTTTGAAAAATGTTTTCTTTCAAGAGAATCTGAAAAAGGAGCCAGTTTGCCTAAAACTGAAGGTTTTGGAATCCTTTGAGCATTTGGTTGTCGAACAACAGATGGTTTATCAAACTTAGTTTCCATAGATTTTCCTTTGCATTTTTCAATGAGTTTCTTTAACTCACATATTACAATGGTCTTGTCTTGCAGTTGAGCAGTTAAGCTTTCAAATCTTGTATTTCAAAATATTGTTCACGTTCCTTTCAAAAT
>BQNB010040542.1:23667-47330 GCA_026074375.1 Tanacetum coccineum
CCACTTAGCATAATTTCCATTATGTACCTGAGCAGCAATAACTTCTAAGAATCCATGAAGTCTTTTAAGACCCAACAAAAAAGTTACTATTGGCACACAATTCTTGCTAGCATGTCGACTGCAGTTGATAAACCTGCTAAAAGATAACAAGGATGTATTCGCCTGGCAACCCTCTGACATGGTTAGAGTCCCTAGGAGAATCATCCAACACATCTTGAATGTGAACTTGAGCATTACTCTGGTAGCACAAAAGCGGAGGATCTTGGATCCGTGAGAAAAGCAAAGCAATAATGAAAGACGTAGAAGAATAGGTCAAGGCAGGCATTGTAAGGCCGGTTCGGTATCCAACATGGATTTCTAACCTGGTACTAGTAAGGAAGGTAGATAGAACGTAGAGGATGTGCATCGATTTCAAGAATGTCAATTTAGCGTTTCCTAAAGATTACTATCTGCTCCCAGAGATCGATCTAAAAATCAAAGCTGTAATGAGGTTCCCCTTTAAATGCTTCCTAGACGCATATAAGGGGTACCATCAAATTCAAATGTTCATAGAAGACAAGAAGAAAATGGCCTTCTATACTGATCATGTAACTTACTGTTACACTAAGATGTCGTTCGAGTTAAAAAATGCAGGGGCCACCTATCAAAGGCTAGTTGATTCGACCTTCAAGCATAATTGGGTCAGAATCTAGAGGCATACGTAGACGATATGGTCATCAAAAGCAAGACAGAGCATAAGATGATAGCGGATGTAGCAGAGACCTTTGACAATCTTCGGAGGGTCAACATGAAGCTAACCCCAAAGAAGTGTTCATTTGATGTAAAAGAGGGAAAATTCCTAGGGTACATGGTGACTTCGAAATGAATAAGAGCTAATCCCAAAAAAAGAAGGCGGTAGCCGACATGCAATCCCCGAAAACCTTAAAGGAAATACAAAGTCTGAGTGGGAAGTTAGCAACATTGAACTAGTTCCTCTCTAGATCCGCAGAACGAGCCTTACCATTCTTCAAAACACTAAAGAACATCACAAAGGAGAACAAGGATGACTACCATTGGATGGAGGACGCGGAACGGGCATTCTAAGAAATGAAGAAACTAATTCTCGAGCTGCCCACATTAACCACTCCGAATTTAAAGGAAACATTGTACATATACTTCGCTGCGTCTAACGACGCGATAAGTGGGGTCTTGGTAGTCGATCGTAAAGGGAAACAAATGCCTATCCGGTACGTAAACTGGATACTTCATGAAGCTGAAAGAAATTATGCCTTTTTGGAAAAATTGGCCTTATGTCTGCTACACTTATCCAGAAGGCTACGAAGGTATTTTGAGACTCATCTTATCAAAGTAATAACCAATCAGCCCATCAAGTTGATACTCAACAAGCCCGAGGTATCCAAGAAGCTAGCCAAGTACGTCGTCGAGCTGGGGGCTTATAACATCACATGTGTTCCTCAAAACGTTGTCAATAGACAAGTTCTGGCGGACTTTATAAATGAGGTTCTAGCGGGAACTAGGCGTATGAAGATATGCAGTTTAGCCGATGAGGAAAACTTGGAAGAGTGGACCTTATATACAGACGAAGCATCAAGCTCAAAGGGAGTGGGTGATGGCCTCGTTCTGATCGACCCATCGAGAATCGAATACACTTACGCTATTCGTCTGAACTTCCCTAGTACTAATAATGAGGCGGAATATGAGGCGCTACTAGCTGGTATTCGGATAGCAAAACAAAATGAAGGTATGATCCCTAGAGGCTAGGGTTGACTCGAAGCTAGTAGTGTGTTAGCTAAACGGAGAATTCATTGCCAACAGCGAAGGAATGACAAAATACTTGACCAAGGAAAAAGAATATGTGGCTCTTTTAAAAAAAATTCAATAGAAAATGTTCCCAAGAACCAAAATTAAAAGGCGGAAGTGCTAGTAGAAGTTTTGAATATAAAGTCGGTGGATGCGCATGAAGTTAACACGCACATGGAGGATGAAGAGGATAACTGGATGACTTCAATTATAAAATGTCTAGAGTAAGGAGTCTGGCCAATGCATGAAAATGAGGCAAGAAATCTTCAAATGAAAATAAGCCAATACGTGATGGAAGAAGGGGTTCTGTTCAAGAAGTCATACTTATCTCTGATGCTAAGATGTGTAGGACCGCTCCAAGCAAATTATATAATCAGGGAGGTCCATGAAGGGGCGTGTGGAATGCATGTCGGAGCATGGTCGATCATAGCAAAAATCAAAAGGCAGGGGTACTACTGGCCGTCCATGCATCGAGATACCAAAGAAGTGGTCGACAGATGTGATTCATGCCAGATACATGCTCTGGTCCCAAGACTACCGAAGACATATTTGACATCCATCATATCCTCATGGCCATTCTATCAATGAGGTCTTGACATCTTGGGAACCCTTCCGGAGGGTCCCGACAAGCTCAAATTCATCATTATGGCAATCGAATACTTCACTAAATGGATGGAGGAAAAACCCCTAGCTAAAACCATAGGAAAAGAAGTTCAGAAGTTTGTTTGGCAGAACATTGTATACATGTTTGGACTCCCAAGGGTGATTGTGACCGATAATGGAACACAGCTGGTGAATGACCCATTAAAGAGTTGGCGCGAAAAGTGGAAGATCAAGCACATAAACATGGAGGTCGCACACCCGTAGGCTAACGGCCTAGTAGAAAGAGTTAATGCACGACCTCAAGGCAAGGTTGGGATGAGAAATAGTAGGATGGGTAGACGAGTTACCTAACATCATGTGGGCTCACCGAACCATGCTAAAAGCAAGCAATGGTGAAACCCCGTGTAGTCTGACTTACAGGAGTGAGGCAGTAATTCCGGCCGAGATAGGTATGCCAATGTATCGGACTATTCAGTTCAATGAGGCGCATAATGAAGAGGAAATGCAGCTAAACCTGGACCTTATACAAGAAATAAGAGAAACTGCGGCCATTCAAGAGCCAAAGTATAAGAAGAAGGTAGAGTAGTACTATAAAAAATAGGTCCGTCCCATATCCTTCAGGGTGGAAGACTTTGTGTACCAGAGGAATGAAGCCAGTCAGGTTGAAAATCAGGGCAAACTAGGGCCAAACTGGGAAGGCCCATATCGGGTGATTGAGGCATATGACAACAGTTCTTATAAGCTTTGTACTATGAATGACTGTGAGGTCCCTTGCACATGGCATGCGATCAACCTCCGGAACTGATTTATGTAAACTTTTTATGTTTAATCAATAAATGAATTATGATCCCTCTTTGTATTGGAGAGATGGACAATTTTGCTAAATGATAGTTCTTAGGCAAAAATATACGTGTCTCCTCCGGTTGGCTAGCTACCTCCGAAGAAACATGTAGTCAATGTCTAAAATGTTGATCCCTTTTTAACAGATCTTACTTAGCTTGTTAAAGCTTAGTTGTGTTGGATAGATCCAAAACAACTATAGTAGAAACTAAGATTGAGAATATCACAAACTATGCGGAAACTAGTTTGCAATACTAAGAAGAACAATAAAACAGTAAACAAACTTTTACTATACTTTCAGCCTTAATATAAAACGATCACTCCGAATAGTGATAGGGTTACAAAATAACCTTGAAGCTATGAATATCAAAGATGTACGTAACATTATGCCCTAGGACCTCCTTTTATACACCAAGGAGTCCTACAAGGCTTACAATACTTTCCTAAGTTATCATGATCTTTTATATAAACAAATGTAATCTTTTAAACAAATAAGTTATACATATCTTCTTTACAAATAACTAATACTTATCTTCGTAAGTATTCTTGTTCTCCAATCAATCTTTGATCTCATTTCTATCAGCATATTCCTTCCAGCAGTAGTAATCACTCAGCAGTTGTAACTGAGCACAAGCAGTATTAACTACTCAGAAGTTTACTTTATTAGTACTAACATACACTAGCAGTACTAACTTTTGTACTAGCAGCAGTAACTACTTAGTATATTTTCAGTCTTCATCTCTGAGCAGTCTTAACTTCTACTGGCAGCAGTAACTTTATACTAACAATATTAATTATACTAACAATACTAACAAGCAGTAGTAACTTTTATACTACCAGTACTAACTACTTAGCATAATTTTCATTAATATTACTAGCAGTACTGAGTTATGCTTGACATCACTAATATATACCTGAGCAGCAGTAACTTTAAGAATATCTTGAAGTCTTTTAAACCTAACAATCCTCCCATAAACTTGATGTTCATCATCTGAATCTTTAAGTTTCATTAAAAGTCTTCACCATCACCAGGAGGATGCATTCACACACTTCCAGGATTCTTGTACTGTTTTGTCATGAGTTTCAAAAGTTGATAGCACATCTCATTCCACTAGTCAGTTTGAAGCTTCTTGTTGAGCATGCCAGTGATTGTAGCAAGAATAAGTAGATATTTCTTTTCTACCAGCATAAAGATATGCAGATGTTTAAATCTTACAAAGTGCACTCCACTTGAAGAAAATAGCTTCCATACTATCACATTGTGTCCTTCTAGACTCTTCCATACTTCACTTTCTATATCATGCTCAAATATTACTTTCAAATCTCCCCATAACACTCTTTCATATGCCTCCTCTGGCCTTGTATTCCCATGTTTAGCTTTAACCAACTTCCAAAGTGTTTCTAAGTCTTCCTTGTAAATATTTTGAAGCATCTGAATCAAAAATGAATACCTTTTTGAACTTCCATTAGCTCTTATCAATTAAAAGTATCCCATCTTTCCATCTCTGATGATTTTCCATTCAACTATGAATGGAGGCTTAGTGGCTAGCGGTATAGCATCAATTACTACCTCATCATCTTGAACAATCTCCATATGCTTTTTCATCTCTTACTCTTCCTGATCATCATCACCCTTTTGCTTCTTAGCCTTTTCCTGCTCTAATTCATCACCTGCTCTTTTAAAATTGCCTTCTGCTCTTGTCTTACTACCTTTCACCAACTCTGTATTCATATCTACAAAAGTGTTTACCCTTTTCATCTCTTTGTCAAACATCTCCTGGATCTCATCATAACTTTTGCTCTTCAGCTGATTGTGTTTGTATCCAGCTATGTTTTTCAAATAGGTAGACATTGTATTTCTCTTTTGTGCCTTAGTTGGTGGCTTGTTCCTTTTCTCTTGAGCTCTTAATGCTGCAAAGTGTTTCTTTCTCTTCTCCAAGAGTTCTACAAACAACTTTAACTTTTCTTCAATACTCAATTCCTCTTGTTCTCTTGTTTGTAGTCTTTCTGCCAGCAACCTATCAACCTCTATCATTGCTTGTGTGTTATCTCATGATTCAATTAAGGCTATGGTGGCTTTTTATTCCTTTTGTCTTGCAAGCCTCTCTTCTTCTTCCAATTCAGCTTGTAGTTGGGCTTCAAGATTTCTAGCAACTTCTTTATCAAGTGCAATTTGATCTTTCTTTTTCAAAGGTTTTTTAGGCTCAACCATTTTTGCCTTGCCTTTGTCTTTAGTTTGAGGAAGTTGTGATGCTTGTGAAGGTGATGATGTTGTTTTGAATTCACTTGGATCTTGAACTACAACCCCTCTAGCCTTTGGTCTTGTAGTTGTAGTTGTAGTTGTTGTAGCAGAAGTTGTAAAAACCTTTGGTTTAGCTGCTTTAATCTCTATCAAGGTCTGAGCCAGAGTCAACTCATCAATAGTTGTTGTAGCACTGGCAGTAGTAACTACTTCACCAGCAGTAGTAACTGGCTCAGTAGCACTAACTTCCTTTTCAGCAACTTCTTATTCAGCAACAACTTCTTCACCTTGTAAATCATCTTGTACATCAAAAAACATCTCTTCATCATATCTTTCTTGAGTCTCATCAATCAAGGTCACTTCTGCATCAGCATCAAGATCAGCTATTTTCCTCCCCTGTTTCGATGCATCCTCCTGAGCACCCAAACTAACATCATTAGAGGATTCTACCTTGCTAGCTGAACCAACCTTCCTTAACCTATTGAGCCCTGAAGTTCTTAACTTCCTTCTCTTTTCCAACTACTTAACTCTCTTCTTTAAACTGGAAATCTCCTTTGCTTGAGCAGTCTTTGCTTCCTCCAAATCAAGAACTTGTCTTTGCTTCCTTCTTTACTAACAGTACTAATTATACTAACAGTAGTAACTAGCAGTAGTAACTTTTATACTACCAGTACTAACTACTTAGCATAATTTTCATTAATATTACCAGTAGTACTAAGTTATGCTTGACAGCACTAATATATACCTGAGCAGCAGTAACTCTAAGAATATCTTGAAATCTTTTAAACCCAACATAAAAGAAGTGCCTGTCACTTTCGACCCGAGTGTCTGTCACGGGACGACCGCTAGACAAACAAAAATGTGACTCATTTGTAGTCAATGTCCAGTCAATTTCCCCTAAGTCTGATTCGCTAGGGAAGAACCTTCGCCGAAAGGTTAAATTCCCGCCTAATCACCAGACGAACATACATATAAAAAGAAGTGTTCGTCACTTCGTGACCTGAGTGTCCGTCATGGGACGGTCGACGGACAGAATCCGTCCAAAATTCCCTAGTTCAACTAACTAGGGAAGAGACTTTACTAAGAGGCTACATATCCAGCCATAATGACCGGACGAACATATACAAGTAGACAAAAATGCTCGACATTCATAACTTAACGAGGTCATCGTATAAACACGTATGTGATTCGTGCATAGTTAATGTCCATATACTACCGAAGGACGAAACCTTACGGATAATTAACAAGGTAGACATTGTATACAAGTAAAACCCAAAATGCACGTCCAATAGGACGGATGATAACTAGTTATGAATATAAAGTCCCAACATTACATTATCTAACGGATACAGAGATATATCACCCAAAATATACTACAAAGCAACAAAAGTAGTAATAACTAATAAGGCAGCTGGCTGTGAATGAACACTATAAGAAGCCTGAGTGTCCGGAGGCACCTATGTAGCACTACCTCCGTCATTAGCTTCAGTGGATGGATTGGGCTCAACGTTGGCAGGAGGAACATCAGGAGAGATCTTCAGAAGGTCATCAATGAGGATACGGTAGGATTCAGCGACCTTTTGGATGAAAGGATATTGCACAGTGAAAAGTTCTTGGTGCTTAGCTTGCCATTCTTTGGATCCTTTAATGTCCACGTTTCGTGTCTCAGCCAACATAGCAGCAACTTGGTCCTCCATCTTACCTAGACTCAAACCGCCTAACCATCCGACGGTGAAGCATAGGCCGACAGGAACCACTAAACTCCTTTTGTACTCTACGCTCCTGTAGAGTTTCTTCACAACCTCCGGAACAAACTCTCGGATTAGCTTGTGGTGGTCCATCTCCGCTTGCGCCAACCCGGCCACCAACTTAACATTCTTATTTTCCAATGTTCGGGCCTTTCCCTTAATGTCCTCTAACTTTTTAATCTTCTTAACCTGTTTTAATGCAGTCCTTCTCTAATCGTCCCTTTCTCTCTCCATCTCCTTCAATTGGTCAAGTAACTCTCTTTCTTTGTCTTCACAAGATGAATGAACGCTATCCAGCAAAGCAAACTCCTTTGACAATCTGTCATTAGCATGCGCTTATCTTTAGAGATCTGTTCTTAAAAGACTCAACTCCTCCAACTGAACGTCACAACGGTTGCGGATCCACATGCTTAATGTTTAACTTCTCATGACATAATTCCATCAATTTTTTTAGTTTCATGTTGTCTTCCCCACTTCCAAGTGTGTTAACTCTTGAGAGAGGTAGATCATTAGACTGTTTAGATGCAGCCTCAAACCTAATTTGAGCTTCTGCGCCCCCCAATATGGTATCTTGGCACCTGGGACCACAACCTAAATCAGTTCCCTGAGGAAAAGACTCATTAAGTGTTGCCATGGATTGGGTCCTTTTTATGTTACCACTGTCCTGCTCTGCTTCTAAGCTAGAAGCAGTAGTGGCAGCCCTTTCCATTCTGTCTTCCCCCTCCTTAATGACAGTCTCATAAGTTACAAGGGGAAAAGGTCCACTAGACTGAGATATCTCAGTGGTCCTTTTGGCTTTCCTAGGTTTTTGAGTCTTTTTGGGTTAGAATAATGATGGAACAATGATTGGTTCAAGATTAGATAGTAAAGCAGTTGTGGATGTGTGTTAGGGTTCAGTGGGATTTCCTTACCCTTCACCCACATCTGTTTATTGTTATGCATCATTTTCCATGTTATTACAAGCATCCTTTATGGATAATCAGCTTCATAGTAACACAATTAACCTCCTCTTAATCAATACTTCAGAGGTTAAGCATTCTAATACTTGCAATCAGATATTGAAATCTGCTAATATCAAATGCCTTTGTAAGTAAATCAGCAACACTGTGATCAGTATGAATCTTGATCACTTGAATTAATCTCTTCTCATATGAATCCCTGATGAAGTGATGTCTAATCTCAATGTGCTTAGTCTTTGAATGAAACACTGGATTCTTAACTATGCAAATTGTGCTTTCGTTGTCAATGAAAATCTTGGTGTTCATAAAGTTATATCCATAATCAAGCAATTGATTTTGGATCCATAACACTTGTCCACAGCAATTAGCAGCAGCAACATACTCTGCTTCAGTAGTGGAGTTGGCAACTATAGTCTGCTTTTTACATTGCCATGAAATCAATCTTCTTCCAAGAAATTGACAACCTCCTGTTGTGGATTTCCTGTCTAAGCTAGCACCAGCATAATCACTATCAGAAAAAGCCTCCAAGTCAAATGGTGAATCTCTAGGATACCAAAGGCCCAATTTAGGATGACCTTTTAAGTATCTAAAGATTCTCTTCACAGCATGAAGATGTGAAGTCTTTGGTGTAACTTGGAACCTTGTACAAGCACAAACAGCAAACATTATGTCATCTAGAAGCTGTTAGGTACATCAATGATCCAATCATTGATCTGTATAAATAAACATCCACATCTGCAGCTTCTTCATCCTTGAGTAAGTGCTTTGTTAGTCTCCATGGGAGTGCTTGTTGTCTTCTTAGTGGCAAAATCAAACTTCTTCAAAATACCGAATGCCACAATATTTAATCTTGGCTAATGAAAAGATTCCATCATCATTCTGTTTTTCCTCTCAACCCTAAAAGAAAGTGACTCCCCATAGAACTTATTTGGAATCTTTGTGCATCATCTGTTCAAAACTCAGTACATACAGACTTTTAAGGTAGACCCAAATAAGAAGTACATCTACATACACCTGCACTAACAGGATATCAACCTTTGTCCTTCTTGATAAACAAAGTCTTGTCTATAGTCCCTCTTCTAAATCTATTTTCTAATAAATAGGTAGATAAGGTTCTCATACACTTTAGGAGCTGATGTAAACCATATAAAGCCTTCCTACTGTAAACTTAGTAGGAAACTCTGGATCTTCAAACCCTGGAGGTTGGCAAACATAAACCTCTTCTTCAATTGTGCCATACAAAAATGCACTCTTCACATCCATCTGATAAACAATGAAGTTCATGAATGAGGCATAGGCTAAGAAAAGCCTAATTGCTTCAATCCTAGCAACTGGAGCAAAAACTTCATCATAATCTATACCCTCCTCTTGAGTGTAACCCTGTGCTACAGCCTTGCCTTGTTTCTAACCACAATACCTCTATTATCTTTCTTGTTTATGTACACCCATTTAGTACCAATGGCCCTCTTGCCATATGGTAACTCAACCAAAGTCCAAACCTTCTGCAATTTAAACTGTAGAAAGCTCATCCTGCATTGCTTTCATATCCACTTAGATCTGTTAAAGCAGATCACCTTTTTGGGTTCTACTTTTTGATAGAAACAAGCAAACAGACCTTCCAAAACTCTTTATGTTGATTCTGTATTTTGCACTGAACAAACATACCATGTTCAGAATCACATTCTATGTCAACCTTCTGGTTTGAGGTGCATAATTTTATATCTCCATGATTTGTTCAAAGTTAGATGATCCTATGTGAAACTCTTGTAGTTAGAATAGGACTGACAGGCATATTTATAGCCAAATTTTTCATGTCAGCTTCTGCACCAACTTCTTCATCGTCATCAAAATAGACAATCTCTTCCAAATTAGGCATATTTGGATCATCGATACATCCATAGACTATATTCTCATCAACAACATTATTTTCTATGTCAGCAGCTTTAACAGTTAGACTAAACATAATATTGTTTGTTAGTGTTGTTACATTTTGCATCCTGCTCTTGATTAACACTTTGCTCCCTCGAATTTGGCACCCAAGAGTCACTATCTTCATTCTCTAGATGTTCAAATTCCATCTTTTCCTCCTCCCTGATGGGTTGAATCCAGCATTAGGAGAATCCTTTGTACTTTTAAAGAGTGATGGATCAGTTGTCAACAATGGCAGCAGTATATACTCTTGATCAGGTACTATCTTCTTCCCATGTTGACCAGCATCAATGTTTTCATTGGTACCTGCATTACCATTAGTTGTGATTCCCTGCAACAACAGGCTTTTATTTCATAGAATTTGTTTAAAGCATCTATATCAAAAAGCATTAGGTCCATTTCCTGCAATATTAGGTATTTCTTCACTAAACTTAAAATGCATGTTCTCTTCTACTATCATAGTTCTACAGTTGAATACCTTGTATGTTTTGCTATTGGTAGAGTATCCTACAAAGAACCCTTCATCACCCTTTCCATCAAACTTACCTAGGTAGATCTAAAGTATTAAGAATAGTAAACAACACCCAAATATCTCAGTGATAGCATAAGGCGGGTTTATCTTACCTAGAAAAAGTTCATAAGGGTTCTTGTGTGAGCTTGTATAACTAAAACCCTATTTAGAACATAACAAGCAGTATTAACTGCTTTAGCGCCAAAAAGTTGTTGGCAAATTTGACCAGCTAGCATAGTCCCTAAGCAGCCTCTAATAGTGTCTTATTTTTCCTTTTGCTACTACCATTTTGTTGTGGGAGTCCCTAAGAAAACACCTAAATTCCCTCATAATACCTTCATTTACAAAACTGACTCATGACCTTATTCTTGAATTCAGTCCCATTGTCACATCTGATCACTTTCACCTTAAGGGCTATTAGATTTTCTATGCCTGTAATAAATGTCTTAAGGATCACTAGTTTCATCCTTAGTGGCTAAAAAGAAAACCCAACTAAACCTACTATAGTCATCTGTGACAACTAGGCAGTACATCTTTTTCATTAGACTCTTTACAAATGTTGGCCCAAACAAATCTATATGCAACATTTGTAATGGTTGGCTGATTGAGCTTACAGTCTTGGTCTTACAAGAGGCTTTATGTTACTTTCCTTTTTAACAAGCAACACATGTGTGATTATTTTCAAAAATCTTTGAAGGTGAACCTCTAACAAGGTTTCCCCTCATTAGTTTGTTTAGTGTTTTAAAATTTATATGCCCAAGCCTCCTATGCCAAAGGATTAGATTCATCTACTGTGGCCTTTGCAAAGCGACCTAGTTAGACTCCTGAAGAACAAAATCTTTAAATCAACACTGTACATGTTATCTTTTTCTGAACTCTAAGCAAGCACAGATTTACATCAAGTAGCATAAAAGATCAGGAGACAAAACAACACATTCAGTGTTTGTAAAAAGAACACTGTTTTTCTTGTCACACATTTGTGAGACACTAAAAAGGTTAAACTTAAGCTCCTTAACAAAGTACACATCTTCAAAATCTAATTTACCTGTACTGATTTTACCTTTACCAGTGATTCTACCTCCTTTGGGATCTCCTCCAAATGCAACAAATCCACCATCAATTTTTCTTTATAATCTGAGAGGTAGGACTTGTTTCCAGTCATGTGCCTAGAGCATCCACTGTCAATTACTCCTTTTTCCTGCAATTCTAGCTGTGGATTGCCCTGCACAAAAGTAAGAGAATCAGGCTCTCTTGGGGACCCAAGCCATTACAGACTTGGATCTGCCTTGTGCATCAACATAGTCAAATCTTTTAAAGTTCATTGATGCACCATTGTGTCTGGAGACATGGTCTAAAACCTTTTGCTTTGGTCTCCAAACCCAACATGTTGAGGCTTTAACAGCATTAGCCTCATATCTTCTTATTATCACTTACTACTGCTTTTGGCCCAGCATTAGTAACATTTCCCTTAACAATATTAACTTTTTCTTTTAAATTACTGTTCTTATTTGTTGTAGACATGTTAAAGGGCCTTCTAACATGTGTATGTTCTCTATTAAAAACATTTGATGCTGGCCTTGCACAGTTCACTGTTGGTCTTAGGTAAGCAGTATTAATTGGTCTGGCAGTATTAACTGATATTGTTGCTTTTGAAAAGTTTTGCCCAGCAGTATTAAGTGTTTTAATGCCAGATTTCATTAAGACTGCTTTTGGAACAAAATTTCCTTTTGGATGAGGGTGAGTCATTCTTTGAGAATTTTGGTGATTTACCCTTCTAGCATTGTTCCATACAGTTTTCTCTACCATTTTCTTTTCATAGAAATCACAATCTTTGATCAAATGATTAAAACTGCCACATTCATAACAAGCTTTATTTTTAAACTCAAAATTACTTCCTAATTTCTGAACCAATCAAATGATTCTTAGTTCTCGGTTACCTCTAGGGCTTTGACTGTTTTTCCTAGGGTTTTAGCTTGCTTTTTGTTCTCTACCTTCTTAACAGACTCCCTAGGTGTTTTCACATGCTCATTAGATTTAACAAATTTTGTTTTGGCAAAACTAGGTTTTCTCTATTTAGACTTAAACTCAGTCTTATTCTCATTCTCACTATTAGATATCCAGTCTTCAATAAGTGGTTCACCAACAGACTTAGGTTTTGACATACTAGTCTTAGCTTTACTTGTTGTAACATCGGGTATACTAGTTACTGACTCACTAAAAACATATTCTCCCTCATCAGCAAGTACCAAATCATATTTAAGGGGCATGAAGTTTCCAGTATAGGGAGGGGAAATAGCATGATACCCTTTACTTGTTTTGTACCTATCATTCTCCTGACTATCAAACACTTGACTATCAAACCCCACACCAGTCTTGAACTTATCACTTACTTGAATCTCTAACAGTTTGCTTAGATTTTTAGATGAATTTCCAAACTTTTCTAAGATAAGTTTTAAATCATCTCTTTCCTTTTCTGTTTTTTAAAATTTCTTTCTAAGCTCTGTTAGTGCATTATCTCTCAACTTAATATCAAGTTTTAAAATCTTTATGTCTTCTTCAAAAACAACCTCATTCTTTTTATACACATCTAGTCTAGCCTCTACAGATTCTAGACCTGCTTTATAAGCACCTACATTTAATTAAGACTTATTAAAATCTTTTGTCAGATTATCATAATGTTCCTTGAGAGATTCATAAGATTTTAAACATGCTTTAGAACAAGTAGATACCTCAGAATCTGAGCTTAAAGAACTTGAAGAACCTGAAGATGTATATGCCATAAGTGCAAAGTTTGTAGGTCCTTCTTCAGCCTGATCACTCCAGTCATATCTAAGTCCATCTTGAGCCACCAAAGCTTTTATCTCTGTTGTTTCCACTGTCACATTCCTCCTTACAGGTTCTTTGTTCCTGTTCTCCCTTGGAGCCCTGCACTCCCTTGCAAAATGACCCTTTTTATGACAGTTTATAACATTCCACTTTTGATTTGTTAAACCGTATGGTCTCAGAACCAAGTGGCATTAATCTTCTTCCATCATATTAAGGAAATCTTCTAGCTCTCAGGTCAACATAGCCATTCCCACTATTAGGATCTAGCACTTCCGATTCATCAGCATCATATGTTGTAAGTCCTCATCATTTAATTGTAGACTGTTGGATTGGTTTACAAAGAAAGAATAGATCACAGCATCACTCATACTATCAGCATTGGCAGAGTTAGAACCATAAGCTTCCTCTTTTTATATTTTTCACATTTTTAATTTTTCTTTGGTTTTAAATATTTTATATTTTTTGTATTTTGTTTTTATAAAAGTTTTCTAGAAAATGAGTTTTTTTATTTTATTTTATGGTTTTTTTAATATATATACATATTATACACAGGATATCAGAATAGGTACCACCACTATTCTTCAGCTTCATCTGCCAACTGTTTCAGTGTCTCAAGCGTAAAACTTTGCATTCCCAGCTTGTTGATCAGAAATTCAATTCTTTCTCTACATAGGGGTTTAGTGAAGATGTCCGCTAGATGATATTCCATGTTGACAAAGTAAAGCTCTACTACTCCATTCTCCACTTGCTCTTTGATAAAGTGGAATCTGATGTCAATATGCTTCGATCGAGAATGTTGAACATTGTTGCAGCATAAGGTAATAGCACTTTTGTTATCACAGTACATTGGAATTTTATTGAATCCAATACCATAGTCGGTAAGCTGTGATCTCATCCAAAGGACTTGAGCACAACAGCCAAAGAAGGCTATTTATTCAGTTTCTGTACTAGATATCACAACGCTTTTCTGCCTTTTTTTATGACCAGCTAACAAGTCTGTCTCCCAATAATTGCATACTTCCAGCTGTACTTCGTTTAGGTATCTAGGCAACCCGCATGATCAGCGTCTGCAAAAGCTGTTAGAGCAATAGAAGAATCCTTTGGATACCAGAGTCCCCTATTAACGGTTCCTTGTAGGTATTTAAAGATTCTTTTTACAGCATGTAAGTGCTTTTCGATAGGCTTTGCCTGATACCGTGTTGATCCCACTTGAATAGATCTTGCTTAGCTTGTAAGAAGCTTAGTTGTATTGAATATATCCAAGATAACTATGGTAGAAACCTTGATTATGAATATCAAAGACTATACGGAATCTAGTCAATGATACTAAGAAGGATTCTTTATAAAACAGTAACACAAAATTAATGAACAAGACAAATTACTAAACTTCCAGCCTCAATATAAAACGAACACTCTTAATAGTGATTTCGTTTACAAAACCTTAAAGCTACAAATATTAAAGATGTACATCTAACATTATGCCCTAGGACATCCTTTTATACACCAAGGAGTCCTACAAGGCTTACAATACTTTCCTAACTTATCATGATCTTTTCTATAAACAAACGTAATCTCTTAAACAAATAAGTTATACATATCTTCTTTACAAATAACTAATACTTATCTTCGTAAGTATTCTTGTTCTCCAATTAATCTTTGATCTCATCTCTGTTAGCATATTCCTTCCAGCAGTAGTAATCACTCAGCAGTTGTAACTGAGCACAAACGGTATTAACTAGCTTAGAAGTTTACTCTAGCAGTACTAACATACACTAGTAGTACTAACTTTTTTACTAGCAGTAGTAACTACTTAGTATATTTTCAGTCTTCATCTCTGAGCAGTCTTAACTTCTACTAGCAGCAGTAACTTTATACTAACAGTACTAATTATACTAACAGTAGTAACTAGCAGTAGTAACTTTTATACTACCAGTACTAACTACTTAGCATAATTTTCATTAATATTACCAGCAGTACTAAGTTATGCTTGACAGCACTAATATATACCTGAGCAGCAGTAACTCTAAGAATATCTTAAAATCTTTTAAACCCAACATAAAAGAAGTGTCTGTCACTTTTGACCCGAGTGTCTGTCACGGGACGGCCGCTAGACAAACAAAAATGTGACTCATTTGTAGTCAATGTCCAGTCAATTTCCCCTAAGTCTGATTCGCTAGGGAAGAACCTTCGCCGAAAGGTTAAATTCCCGCCTAATCACCAGACGAACATACATATAAAAAGAAGTGTTCGTCACTTCGTGACCTGAGTGTCCATCATGGGACGGTCGACGGACAGAATCCGTCCAAAATTCCCTAGTTCAACTAACTAGGGAAGAGACTTTACTAAGAGGCTACATATCCAGCCATAATGACCGGTCGAACATATACAAGTAGACACAAATGCTCGACATTCATAACTTAACGAGGTCAGCGTATAAACACGTATGTGATTCGTGCATAGTTAATGTCCATATACTGCCGAAGGACGAAACCTTACGGATAATTAACAAGGTAGACATTGTATACAAGTAAAACCCAAAATGCACGTCCAAAAGGACGGATGATAACTATTTATGAATATAAAGTCCCAACATTACATTATCTAACGAATACAGAGATATATCACCCAAAATATACTACAAAGCAACAAAAGTAGTAATAACTAATAAGGCAGCTGGCTGTGAATGAACACTATAAGAAGCCTGAGTGTCCGGAGGCACCTATGTAGCACTACCTCCGTCATTAGCTTCAGTGGATGGATTGGGCTCAACGTTGGCAGGAGGAACATCAGGAGAGATCTTCAGAAGGTCATCAATGAGGATACGGTAGGATTCAGCGACCTTTTGGATGAAAGGATATTGCACAGTGAAAAGTTCTTGGTGCTTAGCTTGCCATTCTTTGGATCCTTTAATGTCCACGTTTCGCGTCTCAGCCAACATAGCAGCAACTTGGTCCTCCATCTTACCTAGACTCAAACCGCCTAACCATCTGACGGTGAAGCATAGGCTGACAGGAACCACTAAACTCCTTTTGTACTCTACGCTCCTGTAGAGTTTCTTCACAACCTCCGGAACAAACTCTCGGATTAGCTTGTGGTGGTCCATCTCCGCTTGCGCCAACCCGGCCACCAACTTAACATTCTTATTTTCCAATGTTCGGGCCTTTCCCTTAATGTCCTCTAACTTTTTAATCTTCTTAACCTGTTTTAATGCAGTCCTTCTCTAATCGTCCCTTTCTCTCTCCATCTCCTTCAATTGGTCAAGTAACTCTCTTTCTTTGTCTTCACAAGATGAATGAACGCTATCCAGCAAAGCAAACTCCTTTGACAATCTGTCATTAGCATGCGCTTATCTTTAGAGATCTGTTCTTAAAAGACTCAACTCCTCCAACTGAACGTCACAACGGTTGCGGATCCACATGCTTAATGTTTAACTTCTCATGACATTTCAGGAGTTCACCCTGCAACAACACGCATCGACCCAGTAACTGATAAGCACGCTGCACCACCTCAATATTTGTCAAACCTCCTAAAAACTCATCTTTGGCGGGAGTGGCCAAATGGGTAATCATCTCCTTGCAAGCTCGGAAAGAACATATACGCAGGTCATCATGGAGTCCCCACTCTAACAAAAATTAATGTTCTGCAACACTTCCAACTTCATCTTCGTCATGAACAGAGTGGATAGAGTGAGCTGCACACAGTAATAGAGCTTATAAACCGAAATCAGTCACGCAAAATAGGAAAGCATAGAGCATGGAGCAAATAATAAAACAAGCCCTTACCGTCAGAAAACGCCACGTGCTCTTGAGAACCGCCATGATTGGCATGGGGAGATGATTAGACAATAGTCGAAGGCGTGGGGATGCATGTATTTTCACTAAGATTAACAACATTATTAGGACTAGCCGTTTGAAGTCCAGTGGCAAAGGTTGCAGCAACATGCTTGGGAACGGATCCGGCAGTCTCATCTGCAGGATTAGGAGAGGCATGACGAAAAGGAGTAACTTAAATGGTCTTCTCAGAACCGGAGCCAACGATCTATTTATTTTGGCGAGCTCGTTTCTTCCAAGGAGTCGCCGAACTACCTTCCCCTGCATGTTTAGCTTGTGCCTTGGCCAAATTTTGTCTATCTTTCTTCTCGCTAGTAGCGGCAATTTTAGTATCCGGTTTTTCAATGGCTTTTTACGCTGGGCTCTTGTCGGGAATCGGTTCCCCCATAGCCAAAGTGATGCGGATCTTTAACGACCGAACAACATACGAATTAAAAGAACAATTTTATCGATATAACTCACTCAAAGCAAATGCTTTTATTATCGAAACTCAAAAGATATCTCAATATAAAGAAAAGACCCACTATTTATAAGAAAACTAGAATCAATCTAAATAAAGATTGATTTGACTTTCCTTTTCCTAAATTTATAATTGATTAGAAATTAACACTTTCCTAACCAAAGTTTATTGTCAAACAAGGAACATAAATAAAAAAAGAAAGTAATTATTTTGACTTTGACTAAAAGTTGAGATATGTAGACATGTTGATATTGCGATCCAATGCCCCTGCATCATTGTTCCCCACTTGAAAAAAACTTGTCCTCGAGTTTGCCTCACTCGTCGCTTGTACTCGCAGCATCTAAATTTGTATCCCCTGCATCAAATTTGCTTTCTTTATAACGACTCAACCTCGAACCTTGATCGTATTAAAACCTAATTTATCGACCATGGGTGGAGCTTTCAAATACCATTCATGATATTTTTTACAAATTAGATGTTTGAATGAACATTGGCTAACCTTGATAATAACATATTTTTCAAACGAAATCAACTCGTGTGATTTTGTATTGATGTCTTCCTCAAAATCAACACTTAAAATACTTTGGATCATTGAAGAACAAAGATCATTAGCCACAAGTACAACGTATTCTATGTTGTCTTCTTCTCCACCAAATCCTCATTTACCAATAAATCCTTCTTCCTCCTCAATGACATCTTTAATATCAGTATCATAAAGCGGCATTGATTCTTCTTCTTCATTATCGGTGTCGTAAACATGACACGATTCCTCTTCCACTAACATGATAGGTTCTTTTTGAAAACTTGGATATTTATTAACAAAATGATACTCCTCTTCCTTATATCCTATATCCCAAATAATAGGTTCTGATTCGGTTTCCTTTGTCAACAAAGAGTTATCATAGTGGTCATCATGAAACCCAGGGTTTCCTCCGCCAAAAGGATTGACGTCCTCTGACCCATCATCCCAGACGTTGGACTCAGTTTTCGCCTCTTCTGCCGGTGAGTCCTACTATAATTACGGGAACTCAAGTTCTTGAATTCGTTGCTTGAGGCTTGTAATCTTCACGTCACGCAGATCTGGTTCGTTGCCTCGTCCGGTGAATCTACGAATTAGATGTTCTCCATGATTCTGTTCGACCATTAGTACTATAACTCTGATACCAAATGATGCGAATCTTTAACGACCGAACAATATACGAATTAAAACAACAATTTAGTGATAGAACTCGATCAAAGCAAAAGCTTTTATTATCAAAACTCAAAAGATATCTCAATACAAAGAAAAGACCCACTATTTATAGGAAAACTAGAATCAATCTAAATAAAGATTGATTTGACTTTCCTTTTCCAAAATTTATAATTGATTAGAAATTGATACTTTTCTAACTAAAGTTTATTGTCAAACAAGAAACATAAATAAAAAAGAAAGTAAATATTTTGACTTTGACTAAAAGTTGAGATATGCAGACATGTAGATATTACGATCCAAGGCCCCTGCATCACAAAGGAGGGGTCGTTCGAGGCTGTGGACGCTGGTTGTCGGGAATGGGATCGCCACTACTCACAACTGTTCCGAGCTAAACAGGGAGTTGCAAGAAATCATCCATGTTGATCACTGTGAAAAACAACAAAGCAAACATAAGGAAGAACACAAGAACCAATTGTTAAAGGATTAACCAACATAAGTTATTACCACTTTCCATAGGGTCCTTAATCCATCATAGACAACTCCAGATGTTGACAAGCGTATAGTCATCCCACCACAAATACAAAAAAATGTCTAAAAGGTAGGAAACGAGAGAGAGCACAAGAAATCTCAGCTAATCGCTCTGTGTCAGCCTCGTTATAATGATCCGGAAAATCATCTCGAACTCTTATATTAATATGCCTCAACGGCATAGCCTCCGGCACGGCCCTTCGGTCTATTAGAAAATTTTCTTCTTCCAACCTTTTAAACTCGACGTAACCTCCTTGAAACACTTCTTTGCCCGACCGCCAATTTTGCTCTCAAAAGAAAACTAGTGGCCTTGCTTGCATAGTTTATAAAACACTAAGAACAAGGAAACAGTGGGCTTGATACTCAGACTTCCATAACGGATCTTGAATAAAATAACCCTATTTACCCCCACAGGCACTAATTGGGAGACATGTACACCAAAATGTCTGATGACGACCAGGAAAAACATAGAAAAGGGGATCCGTAGGCCTCCTTGCTCAAGCTGTTCCATATAAATTCTGATGTACTTGGAAGGTAATTTGTCCATAGTTAAATCTAAAAGGGGAAGATGGGGTGCAGATCCTTCGAGATGCAATATTCAGTAACCGCTTCTTTTAACTCCTTGGCGGTAAGTTCAGAGGTATAGATATGCATGTCAAACTTGGGCATACCAAAGCTCGTGAACATTCTGAAGCCATCTCACTGAGCTCGCTTCCGGACATAATCAAAATAAATCTAGGGTTAAAAAGGAAGAAAAGCAAACTAGAATGCACCTTGAAGTGAACAAAAAACTCGGGTATGGGGAAATGGTCGTAATGAAGTTCAAATAAGTAGGGGTGTGGAGTTGATGACATCAAATAGCGTCACTTTTATAGCATCATTTATCCTATGTAAATTACCTATTTATGTATAATTATTGCAAGAATTGATACTTAATCGTTTATATTTGAGAATTGTAGTAATTATAGAGTACTTGGTGAAGATTAGCTAAAAGACACGCATTCTAGAGCTTAAACGAAGACATTTAAAGAAACTATTCTGACACCTCAATGCCCCGTATCTAGCAAGGAAGATACGGCGTATCCGTGCCTGCACTTCACCAAATACCACGAAGAATTCAAGCTCAATACACCGTATCCAGAAGACTTCTATACGTCGTATCAAAGATATAGTAATAAAATATTTTAGAAGGTATTGAAAGTGGTCCCTACTCTAAGAAACCCCCAATACGCCGTATCGAACTCTCTCGATACGGCTTATCGACCAAATTCCAGACACTATAAATAGAAGGCCTAAAAACGAGTTTTAGGTGTGCTTGATCATATTTTCGATACCCTAACCACAGAAGTCGATTTTCAAAAGACAAGAAAAGCAGAAGAGGTCAAGTAAAGCTACTAATTTCATAGAAAACACCTTGTAATCTCCTATACTATAATAATCGTTTGATTTTTGGTATCATTTGTTTAACTTGGTTAGTTTACCTTGGTTGAATTATTACTCTTGTATTGATTATGATGATTAAGGGCTAATACCCTTGGGCACTAGTCATGATTATGAAGATTTAAATCAAGTTTTTCAAGATCGGGATCCTACCTAGGATTGTTTTTGTCTTTGCAAGATCGAGATCGTAAAGTCGGATCGAGATCGTAAGATCCTATTATAATATCATTGTCTTAATAGTCTTTGTAATATTATACAAATCTACAAATTATTATATATCATACACATAAAATTATACGAATGTTTCATAGAAATGTTTTTCTAAATTATGATTATGAAACGTTTAAGAAGATTAACATGTTGGTTTTTAAATTCTACGAAACACAACCCATAATTTTGTAGTTTTCTAGTTTGTGGTTCGAGAAATGTAATATCGGATTGGAGTAGATCTTAAGATCATATGGTCAAGATCAGGATCTTATAAAATCTTACGCATGCAAAGATCCTATATAGGATCCGGATCATTTTTGCTTTGCAGTATCGTAAAATCGTATGATCCTAAGATCATGATCGGGATCTTAACAACTATGATTTAAATGTTTGGTTTGTTTATATCGACTGCTTAATTTATCATTCATTGCTTATTTATGTTTATCAAATCATACTTGTTTACGTGCTTTTGTATGCGACCTATCATTCAACTGGATCTAGTGATACCGACCAAGTTAGATAGATGCCGAGATGGCTCTCCATATAATGATATATATATCTAGAACAATATGATCACAATTAATGCCCTATCTTTACCATTGGTTTATGTGAACAAGTTGGACAATCAGGTGACCTGGGATCAACAAATAACGTACTGATTCATTTGGTAAAGACTTAGATAGTGGACTACTAGAATATAAATTGCCATTAAGCAGTAAGTGGGTAAAGTCTCCATGAGCTAGGGTTTAATAAGATCACCATTATTATTCTCCTAAGATAGATTATAATCAGTAAATAGGATGCTTTATGTGGATGCGTTTAATTGTGACAGAATTCGACGTGTATAGATCTTAGGAAGAAGTACCGCCTAAGTCTAGGTATGATATGCCGCCTCGAGATAAGCACTCATTGCACTAAATAAACAAACTAGCATTTTAATTGGATTAATCATGGTTAATACAGTTTTCTTATATTTGGTTAGACCGCTCTTTTATCTTTTGTTAATCTGCTTGCGTGTGTTAGTGTGTTTTAAATTGATCTAAGTTACCACAAAACCTGTGCCAGACTCTCAGACTAAAAACCTTATCCGTTAGAATTAGGATTAACATAGGTTTAGCATAGGTTTAACATATATTAGAATTAACATAGTTTAAATTAACTTAGCTTAGTTAACCAAAATATTGATAGAACTATAGATTAACGTTCTCGCTCTTAGTGATCGACACCATACTTACCAACAAAACTACATCTGATCAGGTACACTGCCCGTTAAAGTGTTGTTTTAGGTAAAGTCGGCAAAATATAAATGTAAAACTTAATAACTAAAATAACAACCTACACGACGACACATGAGGTTTTTGGCGCCGTTGCCGGATACTGAAATTGTTTAATCTTTGTTTTTATTTTATATTTTTGTCTTAACTGTAGAATAATTTAACCTTAGATCAACTTAACCCCTAGGATTAGTGTAATTAATTATGAAAAAGTATTTATATTTGATTTTCATTGTTTGCTTGTTTTATTCGTGTGTTTGTTTTATTGTTTATTCTTTCAATTCAACTGTTATCTGGTACGAGGAAACTGATATGGCGTAAAAAAAAAAAAAAAAAAAAAAAAAAATTCACTTTAATTGGATACGACGTATCTAACATTCTTAACCAATACAACGTATTCATTCAGCAGACTGATACGGCGTATTCAATTTTACATAGCCTTTTAGGGTTTCCTTGGTGTATAAAAGGAACCCTACGGCATAGAGTTTTACAATATAAATAGTAGCATTGAAGCTTAATAGAAATCAATAGCAAAGTTAGTATTATATTGTGTTCTTCTTAATACTTATATTAAGATTTCGCATTAACACTTGATATTCATAGTCAGTGTCTCTCACATAGTTGATTTGGATTTATTCAAGTTAACTATTGTCTTACAAAGGCTATATAGATCCAAAACCGAGGACCTACAACCTGAATTCAATCTATTTTCTAATTTAGAAGAATATTCTGAGGTAGAAGTTGCGGAAACAATGGCAGAAACCATGGAACAATACATGAGCAAAACTCGAGCTAACTATGAATCGGGGATTGCTAGGCCTAAAATCGATGACAAAGATCACTTTGAACTAAAAGGCCAATTTCTCAAGGAACTACGAGACAACACCTTTAGCGGTTCAGATCATGAAGATGCGAACGAACACATTGAGAAAGTCCTTGAGATTGTCGATTTATTCCATATCCCTAATATAACTCAAGACCTAGTGATGCTTAGAGCCTTCCCTATGTCCCTAACTGGAGCCACGAGTCATTGGCTAAGAAACAAACCATTTGGTTGAATTACAACTTAGGAAGATCTAAAGACAAAGTTTCTAAGCAAATATTGTCCACCTGCTCGAACTGCGAAGAAAATGGAGGAGGTTAATAACTTTTAGCAAGAACCGGATGAAACCCTTTACCAAACATGGGAGCGATTTAAAGAACTCTTGATGAAGTGCCCTCAACACTACTTGACAGAGATGCAGGAGGTGATCTTGTTTTACAATGGATTG
>BQNB010040543.1:0-47330 GCA_026074375.1 Tanacetum coccineum
ACACCAAAGTCAATTACGTCCCGAGTGTACGCAATTTGTTCCTCTATATAGTCTAAATGGTAACATCAAAGTCAATTAAGTCCCGAATGTACCCATTTAGATTGTTTCACAAAAGTCAACTAAATCCCGAGTGAAAGCAATTTATCCCGTTGCGTAGTCGAAACTGTAACATCAAAACGGTAACATAAAAAATCAACTAAGTACCGGATGTACACATTTCTCCCTCCAGGATGATGACTAACTGAGGAATCATCCTACACATGTGTACATCTTATGCCAACTGGAACTGCTTACTTAGCTTCATAGCCCGTGATTGCATAAGCAATACTCTGTGAGAAGATGTCGGTACTCTCTTTACAAAACTCTCTTGATCAACCTCAAAATAAATCCCCTTATCTATTCTGTAGGCTAATACTGATGACCACGGATGAATAAATCCTGACAAAACGAACTCAAGAATGAAGCAAAAAACCCAACGAATAACTTCAATCCCAACTGAGTGACCCCGTAGTCATAAAGGATTCAATAAAAGCCATTATGAATGAAGGTGAATTTTGATAAGGATCGTTTTTAGTGTAATGTATTGTGTTTGTTGTGTTGTTGTTCGTGATTTTTGATATGTTGAAATTGTTAACGGATATCGGCTCAAAAAAATATACCATAAGCACAGCCGTCCAAGTAATAAAACCCGGTCACTTTTACATTACCCGTCATGAAGTGTTTTTAAAACTCGGCTCAATTCGATAACACGGGCCCAAAATAGGTCAATTAAAAAATTCGGCCTACTATTGGGTTATATCACAGCCTATCACCAACGCAGCCATACAATGCAAAAATCAAGCCCAATCTTCTTATAAGCTTATTTGGGCCTTCAGCTTATTCATGGTTGTTTGGGTTTATTCAGCTTATTTGGGTTCATAATTATTTTTAGATTATTTTCATCACCAAAACACAAAATAAGAAAAAGATTTTAGAGAGAGAAAAAACTAGAGAGAGAGACAAAGAGAGAAAAATAAGATGGTTACTTGCACTAGGAAAAGAAAATAAGAAGCAACAACAAGAAACCTTCACTACATGAGGTGAAGTGTATTTATACAAAAAGAGAATAGGAAGCCCTAAGGTTCGGTTGGGCTCCTTGTTGGGCCGGATCCTATTGCACGTGGGCTTTAAGCCCGACACCTAGGCCCAAATAGCTTAAATACATTCTCGAAAACTACAATTTTCTTATACAAGGCTCGGGATTGATAATGACCATCACTTTACTAAAAACACGGCTAATAATCTCCCCCTAAGGGGTGGTCATTCAATTGTGGATCCTTCTTGTGACATCTTGAGTCTTGGAGCCTTATATTCTTGGGAATTCTTTTTGAAGTTCCATTTGCATGCTTGTGATCTTGGATCTTGATCTTTAACTTGATATTCTTTGATAAAATACTGATGTCGTGGTCTTTGGTCTTGATTTGTCTTGACTACTGAGATCTCTGAATCTTTATCCTTGAATCTTTATGCCAGCTTGCGATCTTGTGTCTCCACCCTCATGCTCAAGGTCTTGAAAGCTTGCTAACAATTTCCCTCAACATTTTCTTTGACATGATTACTTGTACCCCATAATGGAAGGAGTAGTACTTGATCTACTTGTATGATATGTCTTTGTTATTGTTTGGTAATCTTGTCGAAACGTTAAAGTCAGGGTTTGGTTATTTATGTTGCCATTGTGGCTTATAGCTTATAAACTGAATAGTTATTTTCGGGCTTAATTTATTAAGCAAACTTTTTGTTTTTCTTATTTTTCGTAGGATCTTTATGTATAAGTTTTTTGTAAATTTTTCAGAATTTTTCGAAGTCATTGACATTTTTTATAATTTAATTTCGTTAAAAGTTTATGTAATTCATTAAAAAATACAAAAAAATTATCAAATATATTATTTTGCTTTTTTAGAAAATTTTCTTTTGTCATATAGTTTGTAGGAAAAATACAAAAGTTTTCGTAGGGTCATTTTTACAACTTTTCCCTTTTTAAAGAACGGTCCGGGTGCGGGATTTTGTCTTGACTCGTTTTTGGGTCAAACGAACTCCGTTTTCGGTCTAGTCTTTTTCATTCTTCGTTATTTGTCACATAGAGTAGTTTAGAAGTGAAAAATTCTTCGTAGGGTTATTTTTAAAGATTTTAGGTTTTTCCCCCTTTGTTCGGGATTCGGGCTCTCGTTTTCTAATTTAATTTCGTAATTTCTAGGTTTTTCTTAAACGTTTTTATTTGTTATTGTTTAATTTGACTTTTCCACACTTCCAATTCATTTTTCTCATTCAAACTCAAATCTTCGACTGTATCGATTCTCCAGTCCAGCCTCGTTGGGGATTTACGACCCGGGAACATTCTATACTACTTCTCGGTTTTATTGATCTTGTTGTTTTTTGGATTATATATATTTTATATTTTATTATATATTATATATATAGTGTGAAAACCACCAATCAGAGACCTATAAAACCCAATGGTGCATCACTAGTTTTTAACAAATATAATTACATTGATGCACGAGGCAGATCCAAGTCAGTAATGGCTTGGGTCCCCAAAGATAACTAACTTCATAAGTTTTGTGTACAGAGCAATTCACAGCTAAATGATAAAGGATTTGTGGATAGTGGATGCTCAAGGCACATGTCTGGAAACATAGCCCATCTTTCAGATTTCAAAGACTTTGATGGAGGTTATGTTACTTTTGGTGGAGGAGCAAATGGAGGAAGAATTACTGGCAAAGGTACTATTAAAACTGATAAACTTGATTTTGAAGATGTATACTTTGTCAAAGAGTTGAAGTTCAACCTTTTTAGTGTCTCACAAATGTGTGACAAAAAGAACTATGTTCTTTTTACTGACTCTGAATGTCTTGTTCTATCTCCTAATTTTAAGTTGCCTGATGAAAATCAGATACTTCTTAAAATTCCTAGACAGAATAACATGTACAGTTTTGATATGAAAAACATAGTTCCTAAAGATGGTTTAACTTGTCTAGTTGCAAAGGCTACATCTGAGGAATCAATGTTATGGCATAGGAGGCTTGGTCATGTCAATTTCAAAAATATCAATAAACTTGTCAAAGAAAATCTTGTAAGAGATTTGCCTTTAAAAAGATTTGAGAATGACCAAACATGTGTTGCCTGTCTTAAAGGCAAGCAACATAGAGTCTCTTGTAAGACCAAGGCCTTTAGTCCCATTACTAAGCCATTGTTTATGCTACACATGGATCTTTTTGGTCCAACTTTTGTTAGTAGTTTAATGCATAAAAAATACTGCTTGGTGGTCACTGATGATTATAGTAGATTTTCATGGGTTTTCTTTTTAAGAACTAAGGATGAAACTAGTGAGATCCTTAAAAACTTTATCAAAGAGATAGAAAATCTAGTGGATAAGAAAGTTAAAATAATCAGAAGTGATAATGGGACAGAATTTAAAAACAATGTGATGGATGAGTTCTGTAGAGAAAAAGGTATCAAAAGAGAATATAGTGTAGCAAGACTCCTCAGCAAAATGGTGTGGCTGAAAGGAAGAATAGGACACTCATTGAGGCTGCTAGAACAATGTTAGCTGACTCTAAGTTACCTACCACATTTTGGGCAGAAGCAGTTTTTACTGCTTGAATCTGTAAGAATAGGGTCTTAATAGTCAAGCCTCATAACAAGACTCCTTATGAACTCTTTAGAGGTTTTAAACCAGCTATAGGATTCATGAAACCTTTTGGATGTCATGTTACTATTCTCAATACCTTAGATAAGTTGGGCAAGTTTGATGGAAAGAGTGATGAAGGTTTCTTTGTTGGATATTCTTAGTAGCAATGATTTAGGGTATACAACACTAGAACCAGGAAAGTTCAGGAAAACTTGCATATTGGGTTCTTAGAGAATAAGCCTATGATAGAAGGAAATGGTCCAAAGTGGCTGTTTGATCTTGATTCTCTAACCCAATCAATGAATTATGTACCAGTGGTTGCAGGAACATTTTCTAATGACTTTGCAGGTATACAAGGAGTTTCTGAGTCTAGTACATCTTCTCAACAAGATCAAGATTGCATTATAATGCCAATTTGGAAGGATGCTTCATATTTTGGTAATAATGCACCAAGATCTGTTGCTGATGCTCCAATACAAGATAAAGATAGGGTACAAGATGAGAATGATGCTACAGAAAAGTCTCCTGAAGATAGCAGTCTTGAGGATAATGGTACTGCTGATCAACAAGTTAATACTGCCAGACCAGAAGTTAATACTGGTAGTAGAGATGTTAGTACTGCTGTCCCTGAAGTTAATACTGCTACCCCTGAAGACTTGGTAGGCCCTAGTCATGCATCTGAAGACACACAAGTGGAGGACCAAGAAATTGAATTGGGGAACATTCCACAATCTTATGCAGTACCTACCACTCCTCACACAAGAATTCACAAAGATCACCCAATTGATCATGTGATTGGTGATGTGTAGTCATCTGTTCAGACAAGAAGAATGACATCTTCTTACTCTGAACTAGGATTTCTTAGTACTATATATGAAGGGAAGACTCATAAGGACCTTCATACATGTCTTTTTGCTTGTTTCTTCTCTCAGGAAGAACCAAAAAAAGGGTCTCTAAAGCTCTTAGTGATCCATCATGGGTAGAAGCAATGAGGTGGAACTCCTACAGTTCAACTGCCAAAGGTTGAGATTCTTGTGGTTTACTAATGGTTCATGAGAAATTGGTACAAATCGTGTTGGGTTTGGTGGGGTGGGTGGGGGGTATACTGAACAAAAAGATGAAAGGGGGATTGTCATCAGAAACAAAGCAAGACTTGTTGCTTAAGGACATACTCAAGAAGAAGGCATAGACTATGATGAAGTCTTTGCACCTGTGGCTAGAATTGAGGCTATAAGAATATTCATGGCTTATGCTTCTTTATGGGCTTTTGGTTACTAATTGGATGTCCATAAGTGCTTTCTGTTGGTCAGATTGTAGAGGAGGTCTATGTATGTCAACATCCAGGTTTTGAAGATCCTGGACCATCTGATAAAAGTTATAACGGTAGTGAAAGCATTATATGGACTGCATCAAGCACCAAGAGCTTGGTATGATACTTTGGCCAATTATCTCTTGTGCAATGGTTTTCAAAGAGGAAAGATTGACCAAACATTATTCATCAAGAGACAACAGGGACATATCTTGCTTGTTCAAATCTATGTGGATGACATTATCTTTGGATCTACAAAGAAGGAGTTATGTGATGAGTTTGAAAGTTATGAAGGATAAAGTTTTCAGTCTATGGAGATCTTACTTCTTTTTGGGTTTACAGGTACCAACAGAAAAAGTAAGGCCATTTTTATCAAGTCAGATAAATTATGTCCATTGAGATTTTGAGGAAAGTACAACTAAACAGTGTGATAGTCTGCCTCTACTCAAACAGATTTGGGAAAAGCCTTTGGTTCAAGTTGGAGATGCTGCTGATGTTGATGAAACATCTTTATAGATTATGATAGGATCACTTTATTGTACTTACAACATCCAGGCCAGATTACATGTTTGCAGTTTCTGGAATGTGAAGGTTTCAGGTTTTCACAAAGGGACATTCCCATCTTTTAGCTGTTAAGAGGAATTTTTTAGGATACCTTAAAGGAAAACCATCTTTAGGACTTTGGTATCCTAAGGATTCTCCATTGGAATTAGTTGCTTACACTGATAGTGACTATGCTAGAGCTACACAAGATAGGAAGTCAACCACTAGAGGTTGTCAGTTTTTCGGAAATAGGCTAAGCTATGGCATTGCAAGAAACAAACTGTTGGTTGCCACTTCTACATCTGAGGCTGAATTTGTGGCTGCTGCAATATTGATGTGAGGACAGGCTTCTTGGATCAAAAAAACCTACCTGCAGGACTATGGGTACAATTTCATGAATTAATGTTATTTATATTGTAATACTAGTATATCTGTTAATCATGTTCAACATTCTTAAAACAAAACATATAGAGATTAGGCATCATTTTATAAGAGACTGCAATGCTAAAAAGTTGATTCAAATGGCTAAGATTGACACTGAACATAATGTAGCAGATCTTCTTACAAAAGGTTTTGATGCTGGTAGATTTCAGTACTTGGTCTCAAGTATTGGAATGCTCAATCCCTAAATGACCCCCCAATATCTAATTGTTTTGTTTGGTAAAGTTTGTTAAAAGTTTGTACTGATAAGTCTTTGTATATTAATTGCTGCTAGTTATAATCAGTACTCTGCTAGGTTATATTTAATAAATGTTTTGTTAAAACTGTTACTTATAGTTAGTACTGCTGGTTATATTTCTATTCGACTATTAATCTGTTTAGTAACATTCTAATATGCTAAACAAGGGGGGATAAAATAAAAAAACAAAAAAAACAAAAAAAATAGGTTAGATTATGTTTCTCTTGGTTTTAAGCTAACTCTTTCAGGAAACATTGAAGTTATATTGGTTATCAATGAATGCATTAATTTGAGGGGTGGATGTTGTTTGTTCTAAAAGTGTTGTTTTAAAACCACAACACAATTGGTCATCAGTTCTCATTGTCTTATAGACATCAGTAATTGACTAGTCCAGAGCAAACGACTATGGTAAAGACTATCAAATCCGTTGATTTGTTGATAGGTTTACTCAAAATCTATTATGTTTATCAATGCCACCATGTTTTTACATGAAGCATTGGCTAGTACAAAGCCAAAAAGCTATTGTTAAAGACTACTCAAATCCGTAATGGCTGTAGTTTGCCAAGAAAATATACTTGTGTGAATTTGTGTAAGCCAAAAGAAAAGAGAGAATTGGTGAGATTAAAAACAGAATGAGAGATGTGTGAAAAACAGTAACTGGGTAATAGTGAGTTAAAGATTTGAGAGATAAAATGAGAGATTAAAAACAGAAAAGAGAGAGTGTGGTGAAGTTATTTTTGTCTAATACAAAAACTTTGGAGTTTGTACTGCTTTTGGGTGGTGAAGTTTATAATGCTAGGCTTATTTTAGTATGCTAGACAAAAATTAGTACTGTGGATGTGTGTTAGGACTGTTTGGCCATACAGATTTTTTATTAATTATAGAAAGCCGTTGAGAATATTTCCGCCAATTACCTATGATATAGGGTTGATTTGGATTTAGTGATCTTTTCTTATATATGTTTAGTTTAATCACGATAACTCAATTTCTTTAAGTCACGATCAAACATATCTCAACGTTTCTCTATTTAAATTTCAATTAACTTCTCCAGCCTTTTTTTATTCATCCACGATCCATATCCACACGATTACTCACACTTTTTATTCATGGCAAATTTGGATTTTTGTGACAAGCTACAAACATGGTAGTATTTTTCGAGTAATCTTCAGGAAGTGCAGGGTTTCATAAGTCATCAATTTCCTAATTCAAGTCACATTTGCTATGACACCTCACAAAGAAGCTAGTGTTTACTATTTCTTTTATTAAACATTTTGGTGGTCTGTGAAGCTACTACTGATGTTAATGGAGATGTCCAGATTACTGATACCATTGAGGTCACTCAATGATCTATCACCGAAGCATATTTTAAGACGGACATCTCTGTTGGATGATTCAATGCATGGTATTATTCTATACCCTACTCGGAGATTTTTTGGAGCAATTGGCACTTATGGGTAATCACACGATTTAGATAAGTTACTTTTCAAAAGGGTGCCTTTTTCACCTCTATGGAGGTTTCTTATTCACAATTTTCCTTCATTGCCTTAGCCCAAAGGGAAGACTGCATGGGAGCATTTTAGTAGTAACATTGCAATGCTGTTATCTGGTTTAGCTACAATTATGGAAAATTTAACTTTCTAGATTGATTTTTTAAGCATATGGTGTCCAAAATTTCTAGCCACTATAGTTTTTCATGTTCCCTTGGGTCATTTAAATATGCTTAGATATGCAGAGGAACAATTTCAAACAACCACTCAAGAAACATATCCTGTACCCTCTCTTAGTATCTAAAGTCTAACCAATATGATAGTGGCCGGGATATTCAAGGCCAGGAGTTGAGTTATTCATACTATGCTAGATGTTTCTGAACCTTCCACTTCACCTTCAAGAATCACATCCTCACCTTCCCACTCACATGAACCTTCACCCTCACCTGAACCTTCCCCTTCACCTGAAGTCATTTGAACACTCACCTGATCATACCACTGCTGCACCAACACAACCATCACCAACACAACCAGCTACCAACACAACCTTACCAACACAACTCAATTAGAGAGAATCACCATTTTATTACTCCCATGACTCACCTCTCCATGCTGTTTACTCACATGGAAGTGATGAGGGTAGCTTGAAACTAAATGAATTGACGAATTTGGTTACCAAACTATCTGAGAGGATTGGAGTCTTGGAGATGACTTAAGGAAGACAAAGAAAACTTATAGTTTTGCTTTTACTAAGCTCATTCTAAGGGTCAAGAAATTAGAGGCTAGAGTTAAGATTGGAAAAGCAAGGAAAAGAGCTAAGGTTGTCCTTTCTGAAGATGATGAAGATGTTGAAGATGATTCTTCCAAACAGGGAGGAAATTATCTGATGCAGAGGTTCAAGAGAAAGCAAGTACTGAAACTAAACCTATTATTCAAGAAGTGACTCCTACTGAAGTCATTCAAGATCAAGAAAGCAGTGAGAAAGGGAGTGCTGGTGCAACAAAAGGTACTGCTAGTGAAGTTCCAGTGGTTAGTACTGCTGAGGAAAATATTAGTACTGCTGGAAGAACTGTTACTTATAGAAGAAGGAGTGAAGAGCAAAGGACAAGAAAAGATAAGGGAAAAGCAATAATGATAGAGTCTAAGCCCAAGAAAAAGTCTAAGAAAGAGCTTGAACAAGAAAAGTTGAGTTTTGCTGAAGCCATTAGATTGCAAGAACAAATGGATGAAGAACAAAGGGCACATTATTGAATAGATAAAAAGAAAATTGCTAGACAGGGGATGAAGAGGAAAGGCAATGAGCATGTATGAAGCCTAGTATACTAAGAAGATAGATTGGAATGATTCCTTTAGTATAATGGCTTTCCTTGCTCTAAAGATGAAGCCAAAGACATTTGCCCAGGCAAGGAGAAATATGATCAAATACTTGAAGAATCAGGGAAACTACAAGATTAGTGATTTCAAGGGAATGTATTATAATGAGATTAGGCTAATCTTTGAAAAGGTTTGGGATTTTAATCAACATATTGAGCCTATGGATATGGAGCATGGAAGTGAAAAGATGAAGTCTCCTGAAAAGATTGAAGAAGAAGAAGTTGATACACAAAAAGAAATGAAAGAAGTTGTTAAAGAATCTGAAGCAAAAAGAAAGAAATCTCTTCCTAGAAAAAGAAGGACTGTTAAGAGACAAAAGTTGGAAGAAGATGCTGAGAAGGAAGAACTCAAAGGGTTTTTAGATATAATTCCAAGAGAAGATGTTGCAGAAGATGTTGAATCTCTCTCTACAAAGTATCCAATTGTAGATTGGAAGACTTCAACTTGACAGAAAATTTCATGTATTACAAATCTTTCAGAGCAGATGGCAGTTCAGAATATAAGTTTTGAGTGAGATACTTGAAGTCTTGATAGACAAGATGTTAGAGGAGTTGTACAGATAGTCAAAGAATGGTATAGTGCTTCAAGCTTGAAGGTTTGATTTGCTGCTTTGGGGAGATCTGGCACACTTTATTTGAGCCTGATGAAGAAGATGAAATATGGAAGAATCAGCATGAATATAATGTGATAAGCTGGAGTTTATATGATTTTTGTGGTATTCACATTTTACTAATGCAAAATGGTATAACCAATTACATATGCTGACAGAGAAGAAATACCCTCTAAGTCAAGAGACGATAACAAAGATGTTAAATAAAAGATTGGAGGTTGATCATGAGAGTTCACAGGCTTTTGAACTTCTAAGGTTTATAAGATCTCAAGTGCAGAAGTAGAAGAGTGTTTGAAAGAATCATCATCAGAAGACAAGAAGATTTAATCCAGAAGAAACTTGGGATTTGAAGATAAATCACAAGTTTAGGGTAGGATTGTTGGGAATAAATCTTCAATAAGAGTTAATACTGCCAAGTATAACTAACAGTACTATTGGGAGTTAAGTACTGCCAGTTAATAATTAGTACTGCTAGAGCTTGTTTATACTGCTAGAAGAAGATTAATTATGCTGAATGGTCAAAGTGATGACTTGGAGATATGGATGAATGAGATAATAATGGAAGTTTTCTTTTATATTTTAGGAAGATTTGTATGTGATTATGATTGATAGTTATCTTGTAAAGGACTCCTTGTGGTGTATAAAAGGAGATCCTAGGTTAAGGTTTTAAATACGCATACATAGACACATACGCTTAAGAGATAGAGAATACATCTTAGAGAAAGATTGTAAAGCTTCAAGGTTTGTAACCCTAGTACTAATCAAGAGTACTCGTATTATCAATAATATTGAAGCAGTTTGTGTTTTGTTCATTGTTCTTTGTTTAAGTACTGTTTCATTGATATATACTTCTAGAGTATTGAAGTGTAGTTTCCGCATACACTTTGATATACAAACAAAGTCTCTACCATTGTTATTTTGGATTCATCCAAGGTAACAAACACTTTACAAGGTAAAGAATCGATCAAGGCGTAGGATCAACAAATATCATCTTTGACCTTTTTAATGAACAAAGTCTTATCTATTGTCCCTCTCTTAAATCTATTTTCCAATAAATAGGTAGACAAAGTCTCATACCAGGCTTTAAGAGCTTGATGTAGACCATATAATGCCTTTTCTACCTTATAAGCTCTGTTAGGGAACTCTGGATCTTCAAACCCTAACATAGACTTCCTCTGTAATTTTTCCATATAAAAATGCACTCGTTACATCCATCTAGTAAACAACAAAGTTCATGAATGAGACATAGGCTAAGAAAAGCCTAATTGCCTCAATCCTAACAAAAACCTTATCATAATATATTCCTTCCTCTTGAGTGTAACCCTGAGCTACCAGCCTTACCTGGTTTCTAACCACAATACCTCTATCATCTTTCTTGTTCTTGTAGACCCATTTTATCCCAATGGCCCTTTTGCCATATGGTAAATCAACCAAAGTCTAAACCTTCTATAATTTAAATTGTAGAAGCTCATCTTGCATTGCTTCTATCCAGCTTGGATCTATCAAAGCTTGAATCACTTTCTTAGGTTCTACTTGTGATAAAAAAAACAAGCAAATAGGCAGTTTTGAAAGTCTTTGTGGTTTGTTCTCCTTTGATTTTTAATTGAACTTACCAAACCATGTTCTTTAAAATTTTTGGTCAATCTTCTTGTTTGAGGTGCTGAATGTAGATCTCCAATAATTTATTCAGTTGGATGATCTTTGTGAACTCTTGTAGAACTGACAGGTATAAAAGACTCCAAGTTATTCATGTCTGCTCCTGCAACAAGGTCTTCATCATCATAAGCATCACCAAATATGCCAGTATCTTCCAAATTAGGGATCATTAGATCATCTGGAAGATTAGCATTAATTTAAGATAACCCATTAAAGTTAACAAGTGGACTAGCAGTATAAATATTGTTAGTACTGTTAACATTATCATCCTTTGTTTTAGCAGCATTAACAGGAGAACTAACAGCAAAAACACTGTTAGTGCTGTCAATATTAATTTCAGCTGCTTCCCCTTCTTTTGCTGGATCCACATTAGATTTCTTTCTAGCATCATCATCAACCTCATCATCTGAGTTCTTAGGATTTGAAGAGATAGGTGAATCAGGATTCCATAATGGTAGCAGTATATACTCATGACTAGGTACTGTCGAGCATCAGGGGAATCTTTTAAACTAGAAGAGAATTGTGGATCTTAAGGCCATAATGGTAGCAGTATGTAATCTTTGCCAGGTATTGTCTCCACTCTAGCTTTACCTGCATTATCACATGCTTTTGTACCTGCATTACCATTAGTTTGATTCCCTGTAACAACTGTCTTATAATTTATAGATTCTGTGAGTGTATCAATATCAAAAAGCCATTGTGGTCTACTCCCTGCAACATTAGGTTTATTTTCAAGAAAAGAAATGTGCAAGGTCTCTTCTACAATCCTAGTTCTACTGTTAAATACTCTAAATTCTTTACTATTAATAGAGTACCCAACAAAGAATCCCTCATCAGCCTTCCCATCAAACTTACCTAGGTGATCTAAGGTGTTAAGAATAGTAACATGACACCCAAATGGTCTCATAAAGCTTATTGTTGGTGGTCTACCAATAAACAGTTTATAAGGGGTCTTGTTGTGAGGCTTAATTACTAATACCCTATTTTGTACATAACAAGCAGTATTAACTGCTTCAGCCTAAATGGTAGTAGGTAACTTTGAATCAGCTAGCATAGTTCTAGCAGCCTCTATCAGTGTTTTGTTTTTCCTTTCAGCTACTCTATTTTGTTATGGAGTCCTAGCAACACTAAATTCTCTCTTAATCCCTTTTATTTCATAGAACTGATTCATTTCTTTATTCTTAAATTCAGTTCCATTGTCACATCTAATTATTTTGACTCTATGATTTATTTGATTTTCTATTCCTGTTATAAAGGCCTTAAGGATTCCACTAGTCTCATCCTTAGTTGCTAGAAAGAAAACCCAACTAAATCTACTAAAGTCATCTATGACAACTAGGCAGTATGTAGGAAACTAGAAGGGGGGGTTGAATAGTTTACCGGTTAATTAGTCGTTTTAAAACTTTACTTAGAAAATTGTTTGATTTGAGTTGTACGTCAATCAATCAACAATATGAATCACAACGAAAATATCTAATGAAATTAACTAAGTAAACAATAACAATATAGAGATAGAGAAAGAAACGATCAAACCAAGACACCAAGATTTATAGTGGTTCGGCAACAAAGCACCTCTTCATTCCTACTCCACTCCCCGAGTACTCCACTCAAGATTTCACTATGTCAACAAGCTCCCTTTAGGCGGAGAAAATTGTTTACACGTCGCTTACTTTCTTTTCCGACACTAAGCTAGATGTTGAGTTCTAATCTTAGCTAGAACTAATCTAAGACTTCACTAATCATTATTACACTCAGAAAATGGGGGGGGGGGGGGAAAAGGAGATCTATATACCTTTGATGACACACAATCCAAAATCACACCATATAAAATCTACACTATTGGATCTACACACAATCCAATCTACACAACAACACAAAGTAAATGTAATGAAGATATGTGATCTTGAGAAGGAAGAGAAAGATCACTTGATAACAATATCGTAATAGAAGAATATATTGTTTCTTCTCCTTGCCACTATTAGAAGAAGAAAGGAGGAAGAAAGAATTAATCACTAAACAAAGATCAAGGTATGTTAGTGATCAAGATATGTGATTTTAGAAGAAAGAAAAAGAGAGAAAAATGGATCTGAAAAATTCGGCAAGAGTTTCAGTATTTCAATGTGTGACCCAGTATTTATAGAGGACAAAAAGAGTCGTTATGCTGACGGCGGTCCCGGCGGTCCCTTATATATAAGGGGGCCGCCAGGCCTATAAGGGGGCCGCCGTAGACTACGCTCCTCTTTTTGTCTTTTTGTGGGGAAGGTGTTATCTGATTTAGAACCTTCCATTTTGGGGGGGAAAATCTGATTTCAAATTTATTAATTTAATAATACATTTCATTTATAAATAAATATTTTGTTTTTATATTTATAAAAACATTTTTGTAGAAATGTAAGGTTTAAGAAAAATATTTTCTTGATCACTAATCATGTTTAATGATTTGTTTATCCATACCTTAAGTGATTAACTTTAGAAATAGAATTTTATGATTAGTAATTTATAAACGTTTATTTTTATCGTAAACGTTTTTACATTTTGTTATTATCAAAACATCGAGAGATCGAAAAATATAAATAACGTTTTTAGACATTATTTGTATTAACAATCTCCCCTTTTTTGATGATGAGAAAATATAAACTCATTTAGTATAAAATTAGAGTTTTATAAATTACTAATGAGTTTAATTCCATTTCTCCCCTTTTTTGTCGAATTCAAAAAGGTTGATCATCGAATGGTAGTAGCGAGAAAGAAATCGACGATTAAAGACTCCCCCTTGATGTATACTCTCCCTTGTTCGGGGAACCAAGGGATCGATCTTACGATAAGTTGTTTGCTACAAAACAAGGTTAGAAATACAAGTACAAACCAACATAGCAAGGCAAATATCTCAACATTATAATCCACACATTTGGAGACTTATAAATAAAGTTCATTCAAAATACTAAAAAGATCATATATAGCCATATAGGACAATATATGAAGATACAATACAAGATAATCATAACCTAATATAGTATAATTAGGACATCCAATAAAATTAAACTAGTAGATGATTCTTGATGTTTAGGAGATATTTTTATGGAGAATTGGTAGTGATGGATGAGGGGAAAGAGGTTGAGGGCCCAATTATGAGAGATTTGATTCGGTTGAGGTCATGTTTTAAAACATTAAAGATTTCATGAGTTCCCAAGCAACAGTGACAAAAGTCCGAATGAAAGTTTACTTGGTCTAGAAAAGGAGGGTGAGTGAATGGTAAGGAGGGAGGTGACCGATTGGTTAACTTAATTGCATGTTGAATGTTGATATCAAGAAGATTTGAAAGGTGTGGGAGTTCATGCAATTTGTTTTCACTATGATTTTGAGTAGAAATTTGTGAAGGTAAGGAGGAAGATGTAGGATTAGATGAGTTAGGAGAAGGAGGCAAGGGAGTGGTATCAAAGATTGGAGAGTTTGGTGGAGATATAGGTAGTGAGTTACTTGGAGAGAGAGGAGGTGAGGTCCTATTTGGTAGAGGAGAAGGTGGTAAAGGAGGAAGATTATGACTTTGTCTCCAAGGTTCAAGAATTTCTCTTTTGAATTTTCGTGAGTAGTCACGAGGAGATGTGTTAGAAGATGACATTGAGACTTTGAAGAGATGTTTATAAGAGAAGTGGTGATTGAGATGAATAAGGATGATGTTTATATAGAAGAGGTTTGGGAAAGGCATGGTTTTGATGTAAGAAAGTTCTAAGGAGTGTTTAGTTTAGAAGGGAAAGGACAGCTAGACCTAGGAAGAATAGGGTCAAAGATGCAGACAAGGAGGGGACAGGAATATTTAGTGTTACTCCAGATGGTGGTCCCTTATTATTATGGCTGTCCCTAATATATCAGGGGGCCGCCTGACCTTTTAGGGGGCCGTTTTCTGGAGTTTTGAAATTTTTCAAAAGTTTAATCCTTTTTTAGAGTGGTCAATGAGGATGATTTTTGGCATTTCCATCACTTCAAGTATCACATAATATATCAAAAAGAGTAAATAAGTCATGTAATGTGGCTAAGATGAAGCATATAACTGACTAAGATGTCTACTAAATATTACATAGCAATCATTAAACGTAATTATAGGAAGTTATACATGATTAGAAGATATCATAATAGTACCTAGTTTAAGTGTACTTGCATGATAATCCTATCAACCACACGTGGTACGTTACTACATCTATGTTACGTGTGATGATCATGATGCGTACATCGATCGTCTTTAGAATTCTCGTTAGTTAGGATGATATCTAAACGATTCATTTTAGTTGGATAGGATATGAAGTTATGAATGTTTGGAGAAAATTTGGTTAGATTGTTGAGAAATTTTGACAACAAAAATCCGTATGGCAAGATGTCATTGGATCGATGTTTGAAGTCATTTATTCGATTAAGAATGAAATGAGAGATGTTAAAGATTGTGGAGGAAGTGATGCAGAAAAGCATATATGCTTCACAAGCTGATAATAGATTTTTATCGATATCAACGGTACATATGATGTTCTCACGAATGAAAAGATGTGCCGCTTTGAGATAAGGACAAAGTTCTTCATGGAGAAGGTTACAAGGATTCTCAAGAGCAAACTTGAAATCATTTAAATGTTTCTTAGTTACATTGTATATGATTGAGGTTGGATGTGTTAATTTGGTATATAGAGGATCTTTTGTTGGAGTGTTGTTGTGTTTATTAATGGATTTTAAGGACAATTCATTATTGAAAAAACATTGTCCCTTAAACGGAATATTGAGTAGTGTTCCAAAATCCTGAAATGAAGCACTAACTCTCTTTCCATTTATTTCAAACAATATAATCCAAAAATCATTTACAAGAGTTAGTTCAAATGTTTGATAAAATTCATATATGAATTTTGGATACACATTTCCGTTTAAATGAAGAAAGGTTTGAAATTCAGTTTTGTTTAGCTTTATTTCTAAAATACCTTTGGAATCAAATTTTTCATCAACAATTCTTCCGTCATGAATGGGTCGTAAGGGTATTTTTATAAATGGTGATTTTTGTGAAGAGTTGGTGTGTTCAGTAAGGTAGGATTTATGGTGAGTTCTTAGTCTTTTGTGTCTTTCTTGAGACATTCTTTTGTATACCTATCATCAATAGCTATATTTTAGAAGACATTTCATATGAGATTTATCATTTGTTAGGCAAATGTCTAATGTGTGCTTATATGCAACAAATGTGGAGTAACGATTAACTCAACCTAAATATAAAATCCTAAGAGTTAACCCAAACGCTCCTTAGTTTGATTTTGCTAATATTGTTTTTCAGATGTCCCAATGTGTTTGCAAGGTTGACTAAATATATTTGATATTAGGGTATGTAGTTCTTGTCTTTTGATGGATCTTGACCGGTTGCTCGAGGCATTGTTACCTAGAAGATCATGAACAAGCCCATATATTAATCATTTATACTTGTTTTTATGTTTTGAGTTAGTGCCTAGTGTGTGTAGATGCAACAAATGTGGAGTAACGATTAAACCAGACCTAAATATAAAATAAGAGTTAACCCAAACGCGCTACTTATTGTGATGTTTTCATGCCAAACAAGTCAAAAAAAATACATATGGAGTTATGTATCTCGATTGTTCATTGAGATCATTCATGCATGTGTTTGAAACGTTTTTAAGTTTGTATTGACAATGCATAACAAGCAATTTTTGTGTTCTAACGTGAGTGATTTGAATAGAAAATTGGTTTTTGCGTTCAAAATTAATTTTTGTTTATCTTATACTGTATACAAACTCTTATGTTACGGGAAAGCATATTAGTTGTATATTTGTTACTAGTAGTCTTAATGTAAAAATTGAAAGAAAATCAAAATTCCCCCAATATTCAATTTTGTGTTATCATGAACCTAGGACTCAATTGAAAGAAAATCGCAGAAATGGACTTACAATTGGATGATCTTTATGATGTAGGATTTATTATTGGTGATGATTTGATCTTCAATTGCTGTTTTAAGGTTGGATTTGCGTTTTGTCTGGGGTTTTGTGCGAAGTTCGTCAATGGCAGCAGATAAATGGAGTGTTTGTTTTTGTGTTTGAAGACTTTTGTTTAAGTGTTGTATTATGGTTATGATGGGCGGTCCAGATCTCCTGGCGGTCCCAAATATATTGGGGGGCCGCCTATATGGGGGCCACCCTTAGTAAAGGGTTTTTGATTTGAGTTTTTAACGAAAATTTAACAAAGAGGAGTGACATTTTAATTTGTATTTCGCGAATTAAAAATGCTTAAAGTACTTCGGATGAAGTATTTAAGTTGTCACGACACGGAGTAGAACAGGATGAATCCAAACTAGAAGAAGGAAAGCGGACACATACGGTTTCTGGAATGTGTTCCATCCTTCTAACCAAGGACGTAGATAGTTAAACAATTCACGGTTAAGTCAACAAGAAATTTCTGGGTGTGTGTGAAGGGTTTAGTAAGGATGGTCGGGATTGTTGTCGACGGACGACACCTTATAAGATAAGATTGTCCTTTCAGACAATTTATCGCGAAGAAAGTGGTGAACGTATATTCGATGTGTTTGGTACGAGAATGTGCACGGGTTTTTGCTAATGTCAATTGCGCTTTGTTGTCGCACATTGATGGGAACGTCATTCAAGTTCGAATGTCGTGTCGATGAGAGCTTGTTTCATCCATAGTGCTTGTTGACATGCCTTTTGGCACTAGTATTGGCTGCGGTAGTGGATATAGTAAGAGCGTTTGTTTTTTTTTTTTTTTTTTCTTCCGGACTAAGATGTCAACAACATCCCACGAAGTACAAATACGTAGTGTCTTTCGGTCCATATCTACTACATGATCACAGTCGGCATATATACGGTTCTATGCCGGTTCCCTCTTAGGATACCATAATCTGAAGTGGCGTAGCTGACTTTAATGTTTCGGAAAGATACGTTTAACCGCTTCAATGTGAGAGTTTGGGCCTCTTGGAAAGAGGCCAAAGGCACACACTAAACATGATATCGGGCCTACTTGTGTTAGCTATAATAACTACTATTCATGCCTCGATACTTGTACTATCTACCGACCTCACATCTCATCTTTCGTGAGTTTAGTATCGGAGGACATGACGGCTTTTTCATGGTTTAGAATCTTCTAGGACCAAATTTTCTTAAGCATTTTCTTTAATATACTTAGATTGATAAAGAATATAGTCCTTATTGTTTTAATTTGTAATCAAGGACGTAAGTCGTTCACCCATCATGCACATTCTTGGAATCATTCATGCATGAATTTTGGCAAATTCATACCATGTCTAAACAAGTTCAAACCAGAATATTACATGTCATCTACAAATATTTGAACAATGATGAGATTTGACACTTTTCTCTTCTTAGTAAAAGAGTGTTATTACCATTCCATTTTCTATTCATGTTTAATAAGAAAGCTTTTAATCTATCATACCAAGCTTTGGGTGCATGTTTAAGGACCTATAAAGCTTTCTTTAGTTTATAAACATGATCTGGTTTTTCAAAATCAATGAATCCCAAAGGTTGTGCCACGTATACCTCCTCATTGATAAAACTGTTCAGGAATGCACTTTTTACATCCATTTGGAATAATTTAAATTAGGAGTAAGCTATAGGCTAATATCTCTAATAGATTCAAGTCTAGCAACCGGGGCATAAGTTCCTCATAATCGATGCCTCTTGTTGGTTGTATCCTTGAGCAAATAACTTTGCACTTATTTCAGAAACATTACCCAGTTTCTTCGTCTAACTTATTTCCTAAACACACACTTAGTCCTATAATTGTCAATATTCTTAGGTTGTGGACACTTAACTCCTAAACGCGTTAGCAATGAATTGATTTACTTCTTCTGATGGCGACTATTCCAACTTTCATCTCTAGGGGTTCATTTACATTCGTAGTTTCTATAAGTTGATATTAAAACAGTAGGAAGTTACTTTGGTTCTGGGCTTGTGATCTTAAGGGTTCTTTGGTGTAGTTTGCCTATAACATTTTTAAGGGAGGTTCCTAGATTCTTAATATTGACTAATATCGTCAATCTCTAATGTTCATCCTCAAACAGCATTTTTAGGTTTTTTTTTTTTTTTTTTCTTTCGATTTCCCTTATCTTCATCTAAGTCTTCATCCACAGGGTGTGTCTTAGAGGTGGAGGGTTTCATCGAATGTCACGTTGAGTGATTCTTCGATTTTCCTAGTGGTGTTTATAAGATGTATAGGCTTTATATTTAGCTAGTATACTTAAAAAAGACACCTTCGTATGACTTTGGGTCAAACTTGGTAAGGTAGTCTTTAGTGTTTAAAATGAAGCACTTGCTTCCAAACACTCTAAAATAGTTTAAGAGTAGGTTTCCTCCTTTAAGATATCATAAGGTGTTTTTCCTAGGATGGCTCTAATTAGGATTCGGTTGAGAATGTATGTTGAAGTATCTACGATGTTACACCAAGAAAACTTTTGTTGGTAACGATTGCTGGATTAACATGGTTCTGCTACATTTCTTGAGTGTCCAATTTTTCCTCTTCAACCACGCAATTTGATTGAGAGTGCGTGCGAGCTGACAAGTTATGAGTAATACCATTGGCATTACAAAACTCTCTAAATTGCACTTCATTATCAAATTCTCTACCGTGGTCGGTTCTTATTGACACTATTGTACATCCTAATTGGTTTTGGATTTTCTTACTAAATATTTTGAATTGATCGAAAGCTTCGGTTTTATCCTTAAGAAATCTAGTCCAAGTGTACCTAGAGTAGTCATCTACTATGACTAAGGTGTAGCGGTTTCCTCCGTACTCGTAGGCGGATGGACCAAAACTATCATGTGGATGAATTCTAGCATTAGTATTGAGACTATGTTCTTAGCTTTGTGACTAACGTGAGCTTGTTTTCCAATTTTGCAAGCATTACAAAAATGCTGATCAAACTTAAGCTTAGTAAGGTTTGTAATATTCCTTAGAAGCTAACGATTGAATGAGACGCATATTAGCGTGACCTAATCTCCTATGCCACAATGTGGAGTTTTCATCAATCGTTGCAAGACATATTTTGTCTTTTGGCTTATTTCCTAATTTCATCACATACAAGCCTTTCTTCCTAATACCTCTACCTATGACTTTACCGTCCTTAGTGATTTCACTATCATGTTAGAAAAAAGTTACCCTACACTTATTATCACTTATTTGTCCTATAGTAGCAGTTACAATCTAAATTATCAACATGTTCTACTTATCTATTTTGAGAGAGTCATTAGAAATGTCCTTTGCCAATGAATGTTTACGCGAAGTTACTACAAAAATGACGTTACCTCCATTGTATACCTTGTAAGTGGAGAAGAGCTTTTGGTTTCCCGTCATGTGTTTGGAGCATACACTATCCTTGATCCATTCGTCGGGCTCCAAGTCGACTCCAAGGCATAATCTATTTATATAAGCGTAACTCTAACATTTGGTCCCCAATATTCTTGGGTCCAAGTGTTAGTGCAAACATCCTTGATTTGATGCAATTGGTTGGGAGGTGAGAAGGAAGTGACACATTCATGGTATGTATCTTTGACATGGGAAAGTTGTTCCGAACTTACGGGAAATCCATAAGGTTGGTTTTGTCGACCAACATGTCTTTTTGGTTGCGGTGTTTTAAGACGAGAATAATTATTATTGACTCTTCTAGGAGGTGGAGTTTTTGATCTAAAATTGGTTTTTGAAAATCCAACTCCGGGCTTTGTCAATGGTTTATAAAATTGTTTGACTTCATTGTCACTAGCCACAGGAATTTTAACTTTGTTTTTACACTTCTGGTTTTGGTTTAGGACCCACAATAGATTTTGAAAAAATACACTTTTCCAGACCAGGCGTTGCTGGTGGCGGTCCCATATTTATTTTGGGGGCCGCCTGAACATTAAGGGGGCCACCCATATTTATGGGACCTCCATCAGAAGACGTCTCGCTCCTGCCTCTATGCATTTAATCTTTTATTTCCTTAGTCCATAGATGATGCTTCATTGAATTAAACCCTAAACACTACAATTATCCACCAGTGGGTTTTTGATTATTTAACATTTCATTCATGCAATGTGTACTTTTTCACAATTTGTTTAATCTCGTAGATTCTTCTTGAGCTTTTCATTTTCAATTTTACGGTGTGATACTTTGCACAATCATATCAACTCCTTGTTTTCTCGAGTGTGGACAATTTATCTTTTAATTATCTATGCTATTTTCTAGCCCCTCCTTCTATTAATAGCTCTTTAACTCTTCGTTCCTTTCGTGATTCCACTCGTTCTTAACACTCTTTTGCCACAATTAATCATATTCTTTGTAAAGGCTTAATCTCCAATGATGAGTTTTTATCTCATGAAAGTAATGAACGACCCCTCCGCCCCCCGATCCTACCCACTACACCCCTCCACTCTCTGCGCTCGATGCCTCGCTCCAGACTGTTTCATCTTTGGATCTTTATCATCTTTATCACGGACTACGCTCCAAGGAACCTCAACAATGCTCTTTGGTTCTTGTCTCTCGGTGGCTTTGGACATTCTCAATAAGAGTGATTTGGATCTTAGCATTATAGCACTTTTTCACTTTTGCCGTTTTTTATGTCTCGGCTTCTTTGAAGGTCTTTTTGATGTTCCAAGGGTGTCTCAGAATATTACTCTTCTCTTAAGAACTTCTGAAGGTCTCTTACCCCCTGGCGTACTCTTCGTTTTCACTCCCGGAAGTTGAGACTCAACATCACTAGTTCTTGCTTAGCTTTAAAGCAGAGATTTCCTTTCAACTTTGCTTTGACTATTTCAGAATTCTTTTCTTGGATGATTATCTCTGGACTTTGTGGTTTTTCCATTGAGCTAATCAAGAGATAGTGATGTTACGTCTTTTCGACTTTCTAATCGCCGTGACCTTCTCTCCATTTAGGATGTAGAGCCTTAAGAAACTTCCTTACGTAGTTCTTACTAGAATAACCTTCATCAAGAGCTTTAAGACTAGTAATAATAGTATTAAATCTAGCAAAAGCACGATCTATAGATCGTTCTTCCGGAAATGACGATTGTTCATATTGTTGAACCGAAAGGTCGATCTTATTTCTTTGACTTGGCTATTACCTTGATGGGTGATTAACAAAGTTTTCCAAATTTCTTTTGCCATATTACACATGAAAATTCGTTCATATTCTTTTCTAGGCAAAGCATTGTAAATAACCATTTTGGCTTCATTATTTTTTGCAAGCCTTCTTTTAAAGATATAGTTTGTTTTTCAAAAGAGAAACTCATCGAGTTTGGTTTTCGGATTTTAATAATAAGTTGAAAATCACATTGGTAATAACTATGCTAAAGATCTAGATTCTTTTGATTTAAACATATGTCTGAATCATTTTTTTAATAAATAAAACTTATCACTTTCAAAAGTGGCGGTCTTTGCCATAGATCGCCCTTCTGTTATTTGTCAGGAACATAGATTCGATCAAGCTTTAAAATACAATATATTTTAAAAATCTTGAGTGACCTTGGCTCCTGATACCAATTGTAGGAAACTAGAAGGGGGACTGAATAGTGTACCGGTTAATTTGACCGTTTTAAAACTTTGCTTATAAAATGCTTTGATTCGAGTTGTATGTCAATCAATCAACAATATGAATCACAACTAAACTATCTAATGTAATGAACTAAGTAAACAATAAACAATGTAAGAGGATAGAGAAAGAAAACGATCAAACCAAGGACACCAAGGATTTATAGTGGTTGTTATGAAGCTCTCTTCGTTCTTACTCACTCCCCGAGATATCCACTCGAGATTTCACTATGTCAAAAAGCTCCCTTTAGGCGGAGAAAACCGTTTACACGTCGCTTACTTTCTTTTTCGACACTAAGCTAGATGTCGAGTCCTAATCTTAGCTAGAACCAATCTAAGACTTCACTAAGTCTTTACACACTCACAAGATATATACTCTTCGATTGACTACAATCCAAATCACAAATACACAATTTACACAATTGGATGTAACACACAATCCATTTACACAACAACACGAACGTTAATATAATAAAGACTTGTGATCTTGAGAGGAAGAGGAGATCACTTAATAAACAATTGTATGTAGAAGTTCGATTGTTCTTCTCTTGCACTTGATTAGAAGAAGAAGGGAGGAAGAAAGAATTAATCACTTGAAACAAGATCAAGGTATGTTAGTGATTAAGATATGTGTTTTAGAAAGAAAAAAAGAAGAGAGAAAAATAGATTTGAGAAAATTCAAGGCAAGAGGTTCTGTTTTTCAGATGGGATGGCCCGGTATTTATAGGAGACAAAAAGAGCTGTTGTGCTGGCGGCGGTCCCGGCGGTCCCAAATATATTAGGGGGCCGCCAGGCCTATAAAGGGGCGCGTATATCCGCTTCTTTTTGTCTTTTTTTTATGAGGAATGTGTTATCTGTTTTAGAACCTTCCATTTTGGGGAAAAATCTGATTTCAAATTTATTATTTTAATAATACATTTCTTTTAAATTTAATAAATATTTTGTTTTTATATTTTTATATAAACACTTTTGTAGAAATGTAGGTTAGTAATATATTTTCTAATTCACTATTCATGTTTAATGAATTTGTTTATCCATTCCTTAAATGATTAATTTAGAACTGGAATTTTACGGTTAGTAATTTATACGTTTATTTTTTTCGTAAACGTTTGTACCTTTTTGTTTATTATCAAAACATCAAGGGTCGAAAAATATAAATAATCGTTTTTAGAACAGTATTTGTATTAACTAAAATTAATTACTAAATTTAAGTGCCTTCTTAATCTTACCGGTTTTTCCGTTCGACTCAATAAAACACTAAATTAATTACTTTTCTGCAAATTATTAATTCACTAATTACGCTTATTAAATTCCATAAATTCACTAAACAAGCAATTTACTTAACAAGATAAAATTAACTACTCGCTATGCTAATGATCAAATAAGCTATGTTAACATTTTTATACTACGTCTAACATAATAAATTAAACAAGGATAGAAAAATGGGACCGTTATGAAAAGGCCGCAAATAAAGATACCACGATTTAATATGTAAAAAATCTATCTAACTTATTAATCCCTTAAGCTCCACGCCTCATGAGTTGACCGGTACAAAATATTCAAAAACATAAAAACTGTTAATATAAAACAGTTTACAAAAAATTTGCAACTTAATTCCCATTATCACTAAATCTGTCTACTTTTAAACTTCCAGGCCTAAAAGAAACCAAACACAGCCCAATAGCAAATCACAGTCCAATAGCAAATAGCAGCCCAATAATGAATTACACAAACCAAACTCAAGACCAAGGATAATCTACGAGATTGGGCTTATACTACCAATAAGGAATGAGATCAGATTTAACAATGAGAAACATGGTTAACAATTTTTAAGCTAGTCAAAATAAGCTAAAACAACTTGTCTAAAAAAGAAAATAAGCTAATCGACTAGAAAGAGATGAAAATGGAATAAGCTAAAACATTTTGTGATTTAAGCTAAATACCCAAATCGAATAAGCTATAACAGCTTATTCGAACAAGGAATAAAAGTTGAAAAGAAACAACAAGCCCCAACAGTTTATTCGATGATCAAACCCAATGAAACTTATTTAACATAAGCCGAATCCCTAAACTTATTTGAGAGCTTATTTAAGCCAAGCTTATTAAAGAAATAAGGAATGAATCGAATGAGCTTTTGATAAAGCGTATTCGGCTTCACACTAGTTTCTAAATTAGCTGGTAAACAAGCTGATGAAAAGCTTAAGCTCGATAAGCCAAAAATAAACCCAACTTCATTTCATTCCAATAAGTCAAGAGTTACAATAAGCTGAATCTAATAAGCTATTAAGCTTTAACAAATAAACTAAACTAATAGCTAAAATCTAATAACTCCTAACATAATAAGCTTTTAAAATGTAGAGAGTGAAAAAATATGTAAAACTAAATCCTAATGTTGAAAATTGAGGGGAGCGGGTTATTATATAGCCAAGTGAGGGGTGATTTTTGTAATTTCGCCTACCAACCGCCTTCATTAATTAGCCAATGATTGGCTTGTTTCCTAGTAGCCTTGGATCGCCAAAAATGAGCAAAAAATCAGCCAACGGATGGAGGCCACATGACTTTCTAATACTGCTTAAATCGTACGCATGAATTCCGTTTGTTAGATCATTTTGCATTGTATTTGAAATCTTATAACAAAAAGCCCCGCCATGTGTCCTCATTTTACTTGTCTATTCCTTTTGAGTGCGTTGGCACGTGATGGATATGATTTAATTTACAGGCACGTGACAATGACGTCACCATCTCTACTTCAAATCTGATTTTATTATTTTTGTGTTGGGCTTAAAAAGGCTTGTTGGGCCTAACTTGGGCTTATAGATAGCATGGGCTGGTCCGGCCCATTAAGTGGGTTACAAGCTGACTCAATAAGATCCGGGGGCACTGTTGGACTCAAAATTACGCGCTCTTTCCAAGGCATGCTCGGGGGATTTTTCCGACTTTGTCTTGATCATGATTAATAAGCACTCTTGATAGAAACGAACCCGAATATTCCCGTTTTTGCTTAGTTTTCAATCCTTTTACCTGCAAGACATAAAAATACCAAAGAAACATATTTGCAAGATAATTATCTATATTTTAGCATTTCTAGTCCAATTAATAGTGTTTTACGGGGTATAAATGATGTGTGTTTTAACACACATCAAATTCCCCCACACTAAGCCATTGCTGGTCCCACATGCAATGTAAATAAAACATGCCTGAAAATAAATAATTTTATCCCCTTTAAACTTAAGACCCCTCTCAATCAACAAGAACAGGAAAATGGTTCAGACATAATACAGCAAGTTAAGTCAAAACAGACATAAACCTTCTAAAATCGACTTATTTATAGCTGGGGGGGGGGGGGGAAACATAAAAAGTAAATATGCAATTTCTAAACTTAAAACCAAATATCTAAGGGCAAATAAGCTAAACTTAATATTTCAAACAATTGTTACCAAACTGTTAAACTAGTTTTCAAAACAATATTTCCTAGTAATAAGCAATCCAAAGCTTAAACGAATTAAAATCCATTTCGCCAAGTTGTAACCAAAACTAAATATCCAAAACTAAATGAAGAAACTAATCTAAATAAGCTAACCAAAATTGAAATAGCCAAGTTAACTAGCCGAAAAAGGACTAAACATAAATCTAACAGCTAACCAAGAACTATCCTTTAAATTAGGGGAAACTAAAGGGCTATACTAAATCCGAACCACATAAGCTGCAAACTCCTATCGAAACCATAAGCAGATCGCCACATAAGCAAAACAAAACCAAAAATAAGCTAATACCACAAATCAGATTAGAACTAAATCTACTTTATACCACGAAACAAGCTAGTAAAAGGGGAAACCAAAATCAAAATCATAAGAATCTGATAAGCAACATACGGATAAACTTAATCCCGATTAATCCGAATAGAATAAAATCAAATATGCATCAACCCGCATACGCCACAACGATCAAAACAAATACGATCCAAACTTCCTGTAAAAAACTTCATCAAAACCTTTGATTCGTCAAACAACAAACCGGAATCAAAAAAATGAAATATTACATTCGAATTTAAATAGACATAAGAGGATTTAATTCCTAATTATCCTACCATCTACTGACTAAACCAAAGTATAAAATACATGCGAATGAAAAATATAAAAGGAAGAAACGGAATGATCCAAGATTGCTACATTCTAGGCTACCACGTACTCTAGAAAATAATAATAAAACGAATATATATTAAATAAGTGTAGATAAGATGGGATCCCCATATCTGCTGCTCAATCTTTTTTTAATAAAAAAAAAAAAAAAACTTTTGCGTCAACAGATACAAATTGGGCTTTCAATATTCCTGGGCTTCAGATTATGCTTGGGCTTTAGTTACTGGGCCGGGGATTTTACTTCGAACTGATGGGCCGAGTCCATTAGATATGGCTATAGGCTGAGTTGTACTTCAAGCAGCTAGGCCTGCATTTGGGCTTGGTACATTTTAATCAATTGGCAAATTATTAATAAACAATAATGGGGTCGGTCCGACCCATATAATGTGTCGGGCCGGCCCAATTAAAAGATAAAAAGCACCGTCGGACTCGAAATCTGTGTTACTGTTCTAAAGGCTGCTCGGGAAATATTAAAGGACTTTGTCTTGATCTCGAAAAAAAAGCGTAAAACGTCTTCAAATTTAACGAAAGGTCTCGTTTTTTGCATTCAGTTTTCAATCCTTTGTACTGAAGAATAAAAACACAAAAACAAACATAATTGCAATATATTTAAGCTATTTGAGGTTTTTAGTCAATTAGAGTGTTTTCTGGGTTATAACTGTATGTATTGTGTTTTAGCCACAGTCAATATCCTGCCATACTAAAGCATTGTTGGTCACAGCGAATGTTTATATTTTTTAAAACCACGCCCGAAAGAAAATAATTTATCTCGACCATAAAGACTAATAACCCTTTAAAGATCAAACACGAACGAAAAGGTCCATTAGAAGGTTCAAAATATTTATTTCGAAAGCGCCCCATTTTAAACCAATTATTCAATAATAGATTAAAACTAAGAAAAATTTATTCAAATTATTTAATAAGGCTTTAAGAATGGGCGATCGATTCATCCTTGATTATTCACTATATCCTCGCAAACTAAGCTTAAAACGAAATCACAGTAGAATTAGATGCTAACACTACTCATAAATGCTAATTGTGTAAGCATAGCTACTTTTCGCTCCCTTATTCCTAAATCCTCTAAGGCATTTTTATTATTTTTAATGACAAATAAATTATGTCCTTATTAATATAAAGGTGCCGGTTAGACCTTTAATTAGTTGAAATCCTTTTCCTAAAGTGGACAAATATGGTGAGAAAGGTCCACATTAAGGTTCTAATTTCGTATGATTTAGGGGTTATCCTTTTTATTTCATCCGAAAAACTAATACGAGTCAGAGACGGAGGCTTTATTTAGATAACCTCAGAGTCAAAATTTGGCTTTATTATTATTATTATTATTAATGCAACATTATTATCCCCCGGTCCTTTAAACAACTGACACATCGGGCGTCCTAACCAACAGAGCCAATAGTCTTATTTCGACTTTGGGTATTCCCTTGACCCTTTTGAAGACTGACACATCGGGCGTCCTAACCGACAAAGCCAATAAACTTTTATCAGTCTTGAATTATTATTATTATTATTATTATTACTTCTCCCTTTAACGACTGCAACATTCGGCGTTAACCGACAAGAAAACAGTTGTTTATTTTGGCTTAGTTTCATTACATTATTAATATTTTACTTTCCATCTTTTAACGACTGCAACATCGGGCGTCCTAACCGATAAGGAACAGTGGTCTTATTTCGGCTTCAGATTATTATATTATTATTATAGTAGCCAAATTTTAAGTATTGTGGTCTTTTAACTACCTAGACAACGGGAGCGAACCGTCAGGAATCGGTAGCCTCTTTCCCCACAACACTAATAGAACCTTGATGTGTACCTTACTTTCACCAGAAGGAATCTCTACGAAGGGAATTAAACTAAGAATCGCAAAAACCAAAGTAATTTTATTTATTTATTATCAATTTTATAGTTTATTAAGCTGGTGGGAGCGAAAAGCCACAATTAAACCTTTATTTGAGGCCCTAAGGATCCAACTACTCTTAGCTTTAACATCTAACTTTTATTAAACTCTATCATTTTGATCTTTGCAACAATTTAAAGGTAAGAGTGTTGATCCAACTAGATCTTGGCAACCTTGTTAAAGGGTTAGTTGTATTGAATAGATTCAAGACAACTATGCTAGAAACTTTGTTGATACTAAGAGTATGCGGAATCTACTCTTTAGTACTTAGAAGAATATGAATGTAATAGTAAACTATGATGCAGTAGAATGAACAATGAATATAACCAAAAAGCTTCAATATTATTATGATGAATAATACGAGTACTCTGTCTAGTACTAGGGTTTACAACCTTGAAGCTATGAATGTGTCTATCGAGATGTGTTTACAACCAAAACCTAGGATCTCCTTTTATACACCAAGGAGTCCTTTACAAGATAACTACAAATCTTCTAAACTTCTATGAGATATCAACATATCCTCTAAATATATAAGATATACATTAAATCATTCCATACATATCACAAAACACGCTTTTATCTCTTCAACATTTGTAACCTTCATGCAGCAGTACTAAATCTTCTAGCAATATTAAGTTCAGTACTGGTAGTACTAACTTTTCTTCTGGCAGTACTAACCTAGTTAGTACTGTTAGTTATATCTTGAGCAGTATTAAGTTCTTGAACTAGAAGTACTAACTTGTGAAGATTTATTCCTAACAGAGGATATTTCTTTTCTACCATCATGTGAATTACAAAACCAATATCCATTAAAAGCACATGAACTCCACAAAAATTATGTAAATTCTAGTTTATTAGATTCCAGTCTTGTTGATGTCTTATTTCATCTTCTTCATTTGGTTCAATCATTATCTTCAGATCTCCCCAAAGCAATAAGTCATAATCTTATGGACTTGCTGTCTGAAATCTTTCCTTGACCAATCTGTACAATTCCATCACATATTGCCTACAAAATCATAAAGCATTGCACTAAATATCTTGTAATGTTTAACACTTTCATCTGCTCTTTTGATTTGATAATAGTATTTATCATTTGCTAGAATCTGTGTCTCCTAGTCAACTATCGGATACTTTGTTGCCAATGATTCAATATTAAGACTTTCTTCTTCTGGAATAATATTCAAGTAAACTTGAAGTTCTTCTTTCTCATTATCATCTTCTAGCTTCTGTTTCTTAGCACTTTCTTCACTAAGAGTTTCTCTTGCTCTTTTCCTAGCAAGTGATTTCTTTCTACTTCCTCTAGCTGGTTGCTTTTGAACAAAACTTGAAGCTTCATCCTTTTTAACAAATTCTTGTTGAAGATCAAATCTAGATCTCTTCATTACTTCCTTTTCAATCTCAGAATCCTTAGGTACAAAAGCTTGATTCTAATCCTATACTCTTTCAAATATAGGGTCTAATTCTTTATAGCTCAATTATTTGAAAGGTCAGCTTATATCCTCCTGTTTCTTCATATATATAAAATGTTCTTCATTGCTTCAGCTACAGAGAAAGGTCTATTTCTGAAGTGTATTATATCTTAGCACAACAGGATTACCCAATCAATATTATGAGCTTGAGCTACAAATTCTTCTCTTTCATCCAACTGCTTTTGCAATTCAAGGGCTATTTCAAAATCAGACTTCTCTTGTTGATGTTCTGCATTGAATTGCTTGTTTATCTTCAAACCTCTTTCTGAGCTATTCCTCATCAAACACTCATTTGAACTTGAACTTCTTTTGATGTTCTTTGGGGCTTCACACTCTTGCATAATTGCTTTTCCTTTATTCTCTGCTTTTACACCAGCAGTACTACCCAATTCACTGTCAGTGCTAACATCAACAGTACTAACTAATCTACTTCTTCTGGTGTAAGTTTGAACATTTTCAACACTTTGTCTTCTTCTAGCTGCATCTGATACCAATTGTGGAGATCATTTAAGCCAATCTAGGATATGTTTTACAGATATTCTAATATGCACGGATAATAAAAGAACAGTCTATTATCAAACAAGGTTTTTATCTTGAAACGTTTCACACAACCTAATAATAATATGATCAGAATAATACAATTACCTATCTCTAATAGTAACAGGGATCAAGGAAAACTTTGATTACTTGCGGTAATTTACCACTATAGACGTCTACATTTTTCTTTGTGTACACACACACACACACACACACACACACTCTTTTTGGATGATAAAACTATGTGTATATGATCTCTTGTTATAGAGAGAGCCACTACTAACAAAGGAAGTTAACATAAAGATATAAAAGTGTAAAATCTTTTAAACATTAAGAATATCTTTGTTATCTTTTATCTTTTAAGGAGATTTTCACTCTTTTGGATATCTTTGACCAAATCTTCCATATTCTCACCAGCTTGTAGAATTCCAATCAGCTAGATTTAGTCCTTATGTTTCATTCTTTTATTTATTTTGTCTCATCAAATCTAGAATCCCAACAATCTTCCCCTATTTGATGATGACACTACAAAACAAAGTATGTACAAACTTCAGATGCATAGAGGATGCAAAAGCTTCCCTACGTTGAGATGTAATCATCTCCTTGAATGAAACAAAACTTCCCATTAAGTAGATTTCCTTTGTACCATGCCACACCAAGGATTATAAAGTTGCTCAATGTACCTGTTAACGTCTTCTTCCCTTTTTGTCATAAATCAAATAGGGGAATTAAGCAATTTGACTTGACCACGATAAATCAATATCACACTTCTAATCAGCCTGTCTAATAATCAAATTACCTCTATGACGACCTTAAGATAATGAACTTGAGAGTAGAAACTTAAACTAACAATAGTATAATAACTAGCAGTAGGAAAAACTTCCACTCTCAATGTAACATATAATGGTTAAACATTTTAACATTAACTTCCCTCGAAAAACCCATAATGTTAACCATTTACATGATCTTCAATTCTGTAAGCTCTATGTAATGATTACTGATGAAGAAAATACTAAGTATTACGACTTGATGCTGATGTAGAACAACCAACTCTGTGGTCTTATATAACCCTTGTACTATCCACGTGACTTCGAACTTATAAATAAATCTGTGAAATATAAGTAGATCGCAACCTTGTTGGACATAAATCTCATCTATCATATGAGACACTGAGCAAACAACGTAATCCTTAAAGTGATAGGACCATAGAGAAATACACATTGCTAGATTTTGGCAGTCTTGTCAACCACCCATATAAAACAAACATGGTTACCTTTACTAAAGGTATGATAAAACACAAACCCAAGTAATTCCAGTTTAACTTCAAATAGGTGATAATTAATCATCTTCGTAACTAATTAATCCAATGAATCCAAAAATACGAGCCTTTTTAAACCTTTAAGAACATTTAAAACATCCAAGAACCAAACAGTAGAATCAAAAACAAATAACCTTCAAAAACTAATAGTTCTGTTCGAGATCCTTCTCTGTGTGTGTTGTCCGATATCAGGTTAAACTGGCAGTATTAACATTCTTCTTTGTCTGATATTTGGCATAACTAGCAGTACTACGCAGCAATATTAACATAAAGCTAACAGGATTAACTTTATTTGTAGCAGTACAAAGTATTCACATAACAGTACTAATTCTTCCCCTTAAACCAAGCAGTACTAAAATCCAACTAGCAGTATAAACGTAATGCTAGCAGTACAAACACTTAACTGGCAGTATAAACTTCAAAGCTAGCAGTAATATCGTTGAACCCCAAGAAGTAGTAACCTCACTGCTTTTATTACCCTAGCAGTACTAATACACATGATCACCAGTAGTAGATAAATGGACAATACTTACTCGTGTTCGAACCCATAGCAGTATAAACCTTAGCAACATTAACATTGATGCTTGGTAGAACTAACAACATATGCTGGCAGCATTAACTATAATAGCAGTACTATGTAGCTTTCTTGGCAGCAGTAACATATATTTGGCAGTACTAACATCCATTCAAACCCTTATATTCTTTCAGAACATTACGTATAACATTGATAGTCCACACTAATACACAGTAGTAACAAGCCAAATACTAATCTCCAAGCTTCAATACCCAATACTCTGCTTTAAATCGTGACAGTAGTAATTAATAATAATAACACTATTAAGGATACCCTTCTTTTTTTAAGTATCCAGATGACGCTTTTTAGCGACACTTTTTCTGTTGCTAAACTGTCACCAATCCTTCATTCTTATGGCAATATTAACAGTATTAACAACATACACGCAGTACTAATCATAAATAAACAAATCTTTGCTACTTTTAAAGCTTCAAGACTTTTAGATACTTGCTGCTACTTTATAACTTGTTGCTGCTACTTTATGTTGAATCCTTGCTGTACCTGCTTCTTTTTATACCTTTTTATTGGGATTCTAGATTTGATGAGACAAAATAAATAAAAGAATGAAACATAAGGACTAAATCTAGCAGATTGGAATTCTACAAGCTAGTGGAGAATTGAGGAAGATTTGGTCAAATATATCATAAGATGAAGATCTCCTTAAGAAGATAAAGATAACAGAAGATATTTCTTAATGTTTAAAAGATTTACCTATTTATATCTTTATGTTAACTTCCTTTGTAAGTAATGATCTCTCTATATAAAGAGATCATAAACACATAGTTTTATCATCCAAAAAAGTGTGTATGTGTGTGTACACAAAGAAAAATGTAGACGTCTATAGTGGTGATGTAGCCTCAAGGTAATTAAGGTTTTCCTTGATCCCTGTTACTGTTAGAGATAGGTAACTGTATTATTCTAATCAAATAATATTGAGGCTTGGTGGAAATGTTTAATGATAAAACCTTGTTTGATAATATACTGTTCTTTATTATTTCACTGCATATTTATATTATCTGTAAAACATATCCTAGATGGGCTTAAATGATCTCCACAATTGGTATCAGAGCCAGGAGGCTCTCGATATAGGATCTACAAGGTGTTTTTAGAATCAGTTGTATGAAGGAAAAAGTGTAAAGATCATTTAAGCCCGTCTAGGATATGTTTTACAGATAATATAAATATGCAGTGGAATAATAAAGAACAATATATTATCGCAAACAAGTCTTTTATCAGTAAATGTTTCCACAAGCCTCGATATTATTTGATCAGACATAATACAATTACCTAATCTCTTAACCAGTAACAAGGATAGGAAACCATTAAATTCCTTTAGGCTACAGTCGCCACCACTATAGACGTCTACATTTTTCTGTGTGCTATTGTGAGTTAGTTTAGCCTCAAGGATCTTTGATCCGTGTTACAGGTGGCAACACGATCTATACTGATCATATAGATTTGAGGCTTGGTGGGAATGTATGGTAATAAAACCTTGTTCAAATAACATTGATGTTCTTTATTTAATTCTGCTATGCATATTCTTATCATTGTTATTAATCCTAGATATAAAGATCTAAACAATCTGAGCTTAAAAGATCATAAGTCCTATTAGGTTATTTAGGACTATCAGGTGATATCAGAGCCTCGTGGCTTTTGATCTAGGATCTACAAGGTTTTATTAAAAAAATCATTTGTTGGCAATGTAAATTCGTGTGCTGATTTAGTCCTCCACTATTGTTGCCGAAAAAGAAGAAAAAATAGGAAACGAAGTTGGTTGATATGTTTTATTAAGTCGCTTGGATTGTTGTTTGGAAGCTCAGTAGAAGATGGTGATTTGTTAAAGATGAAGGTACAGGAGAAGAAAAGGTGCAGTTGCGACAAACAGGTCTGTTGGTTTCATGATGTTTGATTATTAATGCTGTTTGCCTTGTGATTGTGAGTATATATTTGCGATGCCAAGATTAATGCTGCTGTTTTATATTAGTGTTGATCGTTACAAATTTGTACTGTCAAAAGAATTAAGAATTAGTGACACATTAGTAACAGATTAGTGACATTTAAAGCGTCACAAAAAGCCATGGGAGAAAGGTGTAATCGGATCTGTGACAGTTTAGTGACAGATAATGTGTTGCTACATGCCATAGGAGGAAGGAGAATGCTAATTTGTGACGGATTCGTGACAGCTTTGTGACACTAAAAAAGGTATCCTTAAATAGTAGTTACATGTTAATACTGCTCGATGGTTTTATTAGTGTTGCTCGTCTAAAATTTGTGCTGCTGGTTCGGTATTACTACTGCTAAGGTGTTTAAAAGCAGTTAATACTGCTTGAATACACATTAATACTGCTAGTTGATCATTTGTGCTGCCAAGACGATACTAAGATTTAGTACTGCTTCATAAGGTTAGTACTGCCAGGTATAAATACTTAATACTGCTAGTATTTGTGATTACTATTGTCCGTTTACTTAGTACTGCCAAGAAGGTTAGTGCTGCTAGTTTTAAGAAGAACAGTAGTAACAAGAGTTTGTACTGCTAGCATTGTGGTCTAAAGTTAATACTGCTATTGAATCAATTTCAACTGCTAGTTGTGTCACACACATGGTTTGGATCTCGGATAGAACAAAATGCTTCGTTTAAGGGGAAGCTAACAGGTTATGATTTTAAATGTTCTTAAAAGTTTAAAGGCTCGTATTTTCTTGGATTAATTGATTACAAAGAAGATTGTTTAATGCTTATTTGAAGTTGAAGTGGAGTTTTTCAGATGCGTGTTCTTATCATATCTTAAAGTGGGTGCTACACTTTGAAGATAACTTGTTCGTGCTTAGAAACAATGTGACGAAGACTTGACGAATCTAGCAAAGGTGTGTGATCTACAAACTTATGGTGTGCAATGCTCACATTTGCTATCACTTGGTATGTGTCTCACAGAAGATGAGGATTTTTGTCAAGAGGTTGCGATCTACTTATATTTTGGTCTTGGTATGAGTTTGGAGTCACGTGGATAGTACAAGATATAAGACACAAGTTTGGGTTGTTCTACTTCAGCATCAAGTTCGTTATACTTAGTTTTCTTCATCGATAATCATTACATAGAACCTACATAATTAAAGATTCCAGAAATGGTTAACATATGGGTTTCAGGGGAAGCTTATTGTTAAAATGTTTAACCATTTACATGCGTCATTGAGGTGAAGGTTTTTACTACTGCTAGTCATTATTACTACTGCTAGTGTGATTACGAAGACAATTGAATATTGCTTATTTGATGTTGTAGTTGAGTTTTTCAGGTGTGCGTCTTATCATATCTTGAAAGGTTTCAATCCCCTTTTTAAGATAACTTGTTCGTGCTTACAATGGTGTGACGAAGACTTGTCAAAATCTAGCAAAGGTGTGTGATTTTTCTTAGGGTGCTCAATGCTCACATTTGCTATCACTTTAGTCATGTGTCTCATAGAAGATGAGGATTTTGTCAAGAGGTTGCGATCTACTTATATTTCACAGATTTATTTATAAGTTTGATGTCACGTGGATAGTACAAGACATAAGACACAAGTTTGGTAAATTCTACTTCTTTATCAAATTCGTTATACTCAGTTTTCTTCATCAGTGATCATTACATGGAGCCTATAGAGTTCGAGATTCAAGAGATGGTAAACATATGGGTTTAGGGGAAAGCTTATTGATTAAATGTTTAACCATCTACATGCACCACTTGAGGGGAAGTGTTTCTTACTACTGCTAGTCATTTATTACTACTGCCAGTTTAAATTTCTACTACTTGAGTTATTATTTGTATTGAGCTTTATGGAGGGTAATTTGTGTATTAGAAGGCTAGATTGGTGGTGTAGTATATGATTTGTAGTTGTTATGATCCAATTGCATATTCCAGGAAAGACCCCATATTAGGATGATCACAAAAAAGGGGAAGAAGGTTACAGGTTTATTGATTTCAAGCTTATTTATGTGTGGTGACATGTTCAAGGAGATCTTGATTTTGTTTCATTCAAGGAGATGATTACATCTCAACTTCAGGGGAAGCTTTGGCTTATGATGAAGTTCGTACACGTTCTTTGTTTGTTTTGTTCATCATCAAATAGGGGGAAGAATTGTTGGGATCTACGATTTGATGAGACAAAATAAATAAAAAAATGAAACAAAATGACTAAAATCGTCATTAAAGAATTCTATAAGCTGGTGGAGAATTATTGAAGATTTAGTCAAAGATATCAAAAGATAAAGATTCTGAAAGATCTCCTTAAGAAGATAAAGATAACAGAAGATATTCCTTAAATGTTTAATAGATTTACTTGTTTAATGTTTATCTTCCTTTGTAAGTCTTTATCTCTCTCTATATAAAGAGATCAAAAAACAGAACATAGGTCTTTAGAATCCAGATAAAAGTGTGTGAGTACTCATGAGGGGGGGGGGGGGGGTACCAATGTAGGACGTCTAAGAGTGTGTGTAGACTCAAGGTATCAAGGTTTTCATTGATCTGTTACTGTTAGAGATAGGTAACTGTATTATTCTGATCAAATAATATTGAGGCTTGATGGAAACGTTTGGTAATAAAACCTTGTTTAATAACTTTGATGTTCTTATTTATATTCCGTTGTGCATTATGTTATCATTGTTATTGTTCATCCCTTAGGATTGATCTAAAAATAAATATGAGCCTTTTAATGACCTAAGGAGTCTTAAAAGCTATTCCATCTAAAAAGGGTTTATACGGGAGGTTAACTAACCGGTGTAGTTAGTCAATAAGCAACATGTAAAGGCGGATTTGGGTGTAATCCTAAAATTTACCAATTTAAACAAGTTACTCCAATTAAATTCATAATACTTATATTGTGGTCTCGACTGATATACCAAGCCAAGTTCTAAAGTCTACAACATCACCCGCACACTCATATTTTATGGAATTTGGGTAAACATTTGGAAACGGGAAGATTAAATCCTCACAATATCTAACAAGGGTTATTGTGTGCGGGTTATGTATCAAGTAATTTCACAAACGTATGCTGAAATTTTTTTTAATTTTGAGCATAATTTAAGCATTTTGAATGTGAAAGATAGGACAAGTAAATATTCTAATTCCATCCCCCCACTTGAATTATACAACATCCTCGTTGTATATATAAAACATTAAATACGGGAATTAAAAAGAATTAGAATGAGAAACTCCCCTGATATTTACTTGGTAGATTCTCCAAGTTGCGTTTATGAGCAAGATTTCGTGTTGAACAACCGTCTTAAGGTTTCAAGACTCCAACACTTCAAGATTTCTAGATTCGTAAATTCTCCACCAATATTAGTTGATATTTCTTTCACGAGGTCCTGTGTAAAATATAGGAAAAATAGGTGCATTCCTATCATGGATACTACGGTTAATTTAAACTAATACCACCCTAAACCTAAATACGGGTTAGTCTTATGGATATTGCATATCAGTTTAGTGAATACGCCATATTCCAGAACTGACAATAATGTTTTTAAAGTGCAATAAGAAATAAAGACTGATAACGTCCATACAATCAATACGCCGTATCGTATAGGGCGAATACGCCATATTGATGTCTGGGAAGACAGACTCGATAAAAAAATTAAATAACATTCCGGGTTGTCTCCCAAGAAGCACTTTTGTTTACAACGGAGTCTTTAAATTAGACTTGTCTTCAGATTCCTTTTCATGTTGCTCTAGTCACCATCCATCCTTCGTCCATTATTCGAAAGATTTATTGCTCAACTTGGCACGCCTCTTTTCTTGTGATAGTAAGATCATCGTATTCGTCTTCTTTTACAACAACATACTCTTCATCATTATTGAACGAATATTTGATCATCATATATTTCCTTATATTTCCTACTGGCAGCCCATGAACTTCACATAATTCTTCTCTCTCATTATCTTCATGATTTATCTCATAAGCATCATCATAGTTAGTATATATGTTTCCATCGTCTCTCTTGTTCGTAATGTGACTCATCATTATCTTCTTTGATAAATCCTTCCATGATAGCTTTGTTTCTTAAAGCATCGTCTTTTAATTCACAATCTTCCAAAGCCTCATACCATTCAAGGTCTTGGTAATGGAGCGAGTTTCCAATATGGTAAGCACCGGGAAAATTTCCTCCATTACAATAACCATCCTCTCTCCAACTACAGGTTGGCCATTCTGAACATCTAGTCTTATAATTGAAAGGCTTGCACGTATGTTTGACTGGTGTTGGCGCTTTCCATATTCCTTTATCAAGTCATGGCTTGTTGTTTAACCCTTGTACGTCTTTATTCCATTCGAGATTGGTCGCTTTGTAATATTCGTAGGTCTTAACCCTATAATATCCTTTGTTAAGTAAAGTCGGTTCTTACTTTAAGAAGGTAATTAAATTCGTTGAATGCTGAACAGAGAGGTGTCTCGTAGTTAACTATATTAGTGTCGATCCTAATGACTTCAGCAATTTCATCTTTATCATCAGAAGATTCCTCAGCAGTGAGCTCTACTTCATCATCTCCTCTGATCCAATAAATCCATAATGCTTTCATAGTATAATGATCCATTGTCTTATAGTTGAAAATTTTTGATCCCAACCATTCAATAAATGCAACATCAGACGGATCATACCCCATGTCATCATCACCTTCATGCTTTGAATCATTATCCATATTCGAGTTACATGGGATGTTAGCAACTTTAACTTCATATGTGAATAAATCATTATCCATTCTGCTTAATCGACTGAATTCCTGTTGAAATCTTCAAGTGGTGTTCGCAAGTGAGCGAAAATTCTTCGGACCTTAATATCCTTAATATTCTTGGAACTCTCCTTTGATATACCTTTGCATTATTTACTGAAAAATATCTTGAATATTAATAGTTGAACCCCCCAAGCGAGGAAAGGTATTTTTTTAAATTAAGCGTAAAAATCAAATATGAATTAGTTTTTGTTTCTAGTCGATCGAAACGCCATCATCCATGGAAGTGGATACGCCGTATTAATCTGTTGGGATGAATACGCTGTATTGGACAGAAAATTAGATACGCCGTATCCGATGGAAGTGGATACGCCGTATTCAACTATCGACCAGAACAGTGTATAAAAATACAATTAAATATGAAAACAATTAAACACACAAATATACAAGCAAACAATTAAAGACAAATATACAAATTTTAAGAATATACAAAATAAACACTAAATCTAAATTACAATAATCATAAGGGTTAGGATCTAATCTAATGATATAAAAACCCAAAAATATCAAATAAAAATCAAGATCAATTTTCACTCTCTCACGCAAATCGGCACGCCAAAAAACTTGTTGTGTTGTGTTGTATGGTTCTATTTAGATGATTCAAGTTTTAAATTTATATTTTGTGATCTAAACCAAAACAACCACTTTAAAGGCAGTTTGTACCTAATCGGTAGTAGTTTCGTGGTAAAGTAGGGTGTCAAACACTTGAGGGATTAAAAATTCTATCAAGTGTAATTAATATCTTGGTTATCTAATCTATGTTAATTCTATTCTATTCTAAACCTATGTTTAACCTATGTCAGTCTAAATCCTAATTCTAACGGGAAAAGGGGTTTTCAGCCTGAGAGACGGCAGGTTTAGTTCGTGACTAACTCTCTCGCTCTCGCGCCAGTGTGTGTGATGCGCGCTCACACACTCCGTACTCGACTAATTAACTCTCTCCCTCCGTGTGATAAGAGCGGTTGACGATATGTATATGATAGAATTAGCCTCGCGCTCTCCATTATTAAACTTAGAACATTGGTTTAGTTTATTTATGCAATGATTTCTCTCTCGAGGTGGCTTATCTCCATCTTAGACTTAGGGATACATCTCTAGAACTAGACACATTAATTCTGTCACAAGTATAGCATCGCATAAAAGCATCCTTATTTGTGATTTATATTCTATCTTAGGGATTAAAGCAATGGTGATCTTTGTTAAACCTTATTCAATAGAGACTCCCCCCCACTCTTACCCCACCTCTACTTACCGCCTTATGGAAATCTATACACTAGTAGTCTACTTGTCCCAACTATCATTGGAAATCAGAAATTTAACTTGTTGAAATTATCTTGGTCATCTGTCTAGTTCAACACAAATCGCATTAAACCTAATGGTAATACCAAATAACTAGTTAGACCCAGGTATCCTAGACACAAACTTAGAAGGACAATATTTGTGTAACTATGATTCTAGATGTATAAATTATGATATGGAGAGCTATCCCGAACTCTAGATCTACTTGGTCCGCTTCACTATATCCAGTTGAATGATAAGTCGCATACTAAAAGAGCTGGTAACCAGTTAATTTAACATAAACATAAACAAGCATTTACAAACGATAAATCAGAAAATTAAGATAAACAAATACTAAAATATTAAGATCTTTATAAAAAATTATGGCTTATTACCAAAGGTATTCATTAGCCTTCAAACGTGCATAATTAATACAGAACAATTATTTAGCCACGGTAAACTAACCGAGTTAACGAATGATACCAAAAATTGAACGATTACTAAAGTATATGGAATTACACGTTGTATCCTATGGAATTGATAACGTTGCTCGACTTCTTCTGCTCTTTTTCTCCTCTGAAAATTGACTTTTGTGGTTTAGGTATCGAGAATATGATTTAGCACACTTAAAACTCATTTTTGAGTTTTCTTATTATAAGGTCTAGAAGTCGGTTCGATACGGCGTATCCATGTGTTGGATACGGCGTATTGGGGATTTCTTGGAGTAGGGACCACGTTTTGATATCTTCTAGAATATTCAAATACTATATCTTGAATACGGCGTATTGAGTCTCTCTGGATACGGCGTATTGAGCTTATTCCTCTGTGGTCTTTGGTGAGTGCAGGCACGGATACGCCGTATCTTCCTTGATGGATACGGCGTATTGGTCTTCAGAATAGTAATCTTCAAAATATCTTCATTTAAGCTCCAGAATGCGCGCCTTTTGCTATCTTTCACCAATTACTCCATAATTACTGCAATTCTCAAATATAAACGATTAAGTAACAATTCTTTGCAATAACTATACAAAATGGGTTAATAACATGGGATAAATGATGCTATAAAATAGACGTTATTTGATGTCATCAAATATCCCCCCACTTGAATCCTACTTGTCCTCAAGTAGCCTTTAGAAGTTTGTAAAAATGTATCCCTAAGGATATTTTCTGTTAAAGCACTTATTTGATCTATTACAAGTACACAACCAAACACCTCACGAAATAGGAAGATGAAAACACTCAAATCACTCAACTAATCTATGTGGTAACATGTAACTAATTTGCTCAATTGCTCGGTCGTGACGAGTATTCTATCATAAGCTTGGCAAGGATACACATCTCCACCACTAAAGCCAAGGAGTAACAAGTTTATAAAGGTAAATATGGGTTTTTTGTATGGAAAGGCATACGGTTGATCAATCTACAATCTTTCACCAGAAGTACCACTCCAACAAGGCAGCTGAAGCACACATACATGGCCGTAACGACAGAATAGACATGTGTGTTCGATCACATCCTCATTCGAATTTAACCAACGGTTAGGATGAAGAATGATATAGGGTAGGAACCTTCTAACTTTCACCAAAAGTCATAAACCAATGAGGCAGCTAAGACATGCATACATGGCCGTAACGACGGAATAGACATGCACGCTTCAATCACATCCTCATTGGCATAAAACCCATGGTTAATCATTAGGTGAGAGGGAAGTAAATTGTTGTTAAATAAAAATCAAGAAACAAATAGATTAAGACTAAGATACAAGTTGCTAGACACTTTTTTCTGATCGTTAACATGATAAAGACACGACTATTTACAACGTCTTGATCATTGATAAAAAAAACAACAACCTAAGTTGGCGTTCCCGTAACGGTCAACATCCCAATCATCCTAAAATTTTACATACTCTACAAGGCAAGTGGCGATATCTTCCACTTTGTACAATACTTTACATCATTGATTTTTGTTGCGTATCAACGAATAATCGATCCTTCGTGTAGTTCTTTCGGTAGTTGCGAAACGATTATCTTCAAACTTTCTTTCTCTTTCTTTTTGTATTTTTCTTATTTTTTTGATTTTTTTGCTAACTATACTTCAAATCTCGGTGTAGTTTCATCATCTTTACCATCATAATAATTTCGGAAAATTCCTTCGGTAATTCATTCGTTCTTCGGTTTCACCATTAATTGTGACGGCAGTAAAATCACATGAGTTTTGACTACTAATATACATTCTCATTTGCAATGTGCAAATTTCCAACCGCACCAAAGATAGAAAATGACACAAGACTCGGGAAATACAAACTTTACACTTTAAGCAACTAGCAATTGTAAATTAAACTTAATCTAACAGGGTAGGTTAAGGTGTAAGGGTGTAACGAAACAAATAGTTGGTGTAATTCCTAAATGATTGGCTCTACGGGTTGTTCTAATGGATCTTCACTCTAAAGATGGGAGTGGAAAAGGGGTTTAAACGGGAGGTTAACTAACCGGTGTAGTTAGTTAATAAGCAACATGTAAAGGCGATTTGGGTGTAATCCTAAAATTTACCAATTTAAACAAGTTACTCCATCTAAATCCATAGTACTTATCATTGCGGTCTCGAATAGATATACCAAGCCAAGTTTTAAAGTCTACAACATCACCGGCACACTCATATTTTATGGAATTTGGGTAAACATTTGGAAACGAAAAGGTTAAATCCTCACAATATCTAACAAGGGTTATTGTGTGCGGGTTATGTATCAAGTAATTTCACAAAAGTATGCTTGAAAAAATTAAATTTGAGCATAATTTAAGCATTTTATTGTGAAAATTAGGACAGGTAAACATTCTAATTCCATCCCGCCACTTGAATTATACAACGTCCTCGTTGTATAGATAAAACATTAAATACGGGAATTTAAAAAGAATTAGAATGAGAAACTCCCCTGATATTTACTCGGTAGATTCTCCATTTTATGTTTATGAGCAAGATTGTGTGTTGAACAACCGTCTTGAAGTTTTAAGACTCCAACACTTCAAGATCTCCAGATTTGTAAATTCTCTACTAACACAGTCAATATTTCTTTCACGAGGTCCTGTGTAAATTCTTAGAAAACAAATGCAATTCTATCTCCGTGTATTCATTTGGTTAGACTCGAGAATAAATACCTAAAAACTTTACAGGAATTCGAATACAACCGAATCCAACCCCATGGGAACGGCGTTTGAAACTGTATAACGCTGTATTCATTTAATGAATACGACGTATAGACTGTATTGAAAATAAAGACTAGATAACGTCCAGATAGTGAATACGCCGTATCCATGAGGTTTGGATATGCTGTATAGATAGTCTGGGAAGACATACTCGATAAAATTGAAAATACATTCTGAGTTGTCTCCCGACAAGCACTTTTGTTTTTGTGAGAGTTCTTTAAGTTAGACCATCCCTTCAGCTTCTCGTAGTGTTCATTCACCAATTCAATACCTCATCATCCTCCTGTCATGTCACCTCCATAATATTACTTTAAATCGTTGCCTATTGACTTTGAAGCTAAACCCGTCCCTGTCAGTGATTTCTATAGCCCCATGTGGATACACCGTTTTAACAATGTTTGGACCGCTCCATTTCGATTTAAGTTTTCCAGGGTACATCTTCAAACGAGAATTATAAAGTAGCACCTTGTCGCCTACCTTAAAATCTTTATCACCACGAAGTCTAGAATCATGCCATTTCTTGGTCCGTTCTTTGTAAATTCTAGTATTCTCATAAGCACCATCTCTTAATTCGGCTAACTCATTAAGCTGCATAAGACGACTTTCGCTAGCAAGCGTTAAATCCATATTACATTGTTTTAATGCCCAATGTGCCTTATGCTCGATCTCTACGGATAAATGGCATGCTTTCCCATAAACTAGTCTGAAAGGAGTACACCTTCTCGGTGTTTTGTAGGCCGTCCTAAATGCCCACAATGCATTGTTAAGTTTTTCTGACCAACCTTTAGGATTGTACCCCACTGATCTCTCTAGGATGCGCTTAATAGCCCTGTTAGTAACTTCAGTTTGTCTATTAGATTGAGGGTGGTATGCCGTGGATAATTTGTGAGTTACACCGTATCTTTGTAAAGCCTTTTCAAGCTGAGAATTACAAAAATGTGTCCCTCTATCACTAATCAAAGCTTTAGGAACTCCAAACCTAGCAAATAACTGTCTTAAAAACTTAACCACAACGCGCGCATCATTCGTAGGTAATGCTTGAGCTTCAACCCATTTGGACACATAATCGACAACTACTAATATGTATTTATTACCTCTAGATTGTGGAAATGGTCCCATAAAATCTATTCCTCAAACATCAAAGACTTCGCATACCTGGATGTTATTTTGAGGCATTTCGTTCCTTGAAGATATGTTTCCCGATCTTTGACATGCATCACCTCGTCTTACGTACTCATTAGCATCCTTGAAGACACTAGGCCAATAAAATCCGGCCTCATAAACCTTCTTTGCGGTAACATTAGCACTATGATGCCCACCAGTTGGTCCTGAATGACAATGCGCCAGAATTTCAAGGGTTTCACTTCCAGCCACACATCTTCTCATTATATTATCCGCGCACACTTTAAATGCATAAGGTTCATCCTAGAAGTAAGTCTTGACTTGCGAGAAATCTCTTTCTTTTTTCAAAGGTCCAATTTGGCGGAAAGACCTTTCCAACAATATAATTAACGAAATCTGCATACGATGGCTCATCGTCCTTAAACTTGGATTTTAGCACCATTAAATTATCGTCGGAGATTTTATCAGCAATTTCCCTCTTAGTTAACACCTCCATATGCGGATTCTCAAACCTAGATAAGTGATATGTGGCCAAGTCTTCTGCTTCCTTAAGTTTCTCCAGTACCTGCAAAAGTAATGATTTCTCCTCCTCGGATATTTTTTCTAGCTCAGATTTCTTTTTAGAGTACGGCGTATTCAGAGGCGGAGCCAATGGGGTGGCTAGCGGGTGCTGGGCCTCCCCCAACTGACAGTGAACCACCTTGTGTAAGACCTTTAGGTAAAAACGTTTTGAGATTTGGCGTACTATAAATGTGACTGTAGTTTTTGAGGTTGGTAATTTGGTATGTAGAAGATGACTATAATAAATAGGAAAAAGTTAAAAACAATTATTAATAGGCTGATAACTACTTTTGCTTTTTAACTCTACTCCACACGTTTTGTTATTTTGTTTTTTTTCTTTTTTCAACTTCCAAGACAGTAATTTATAAAGAGAGAAGTGCAAAAATCATCCATGTGGTTTGTCAAAAAACTGTCTCAAGTCCCTCGTTAAATAATTGTCCAAAACACATCCCTCCGTCAATGTTTTGAGGCACGATACATCCCTTGGACTAACGGTGCAAATTTTTTCGGTTAAGTATTAACGAGGGTTTAAAAGGAGGGTATTGTTGTCTTTTTGCTGCCACAGGGATGTATCGTGAACCTTTGTTTTAAAAAAAATTATATTTTTAGTTTTTGTTTGTTTTTTTTAATTTTGTTTAAAAAATAACCTTTTTACATTATTATTCGTAAAAACATTACTTTTTAAAATCTAAATTTTTTGAAAAAAAATTAATTTTTTTCGTACTTTTTAAATTTAAAAAAAAATTAATTTTTAACGTTATTATTCGTGGAAAAATTTAAAATTTTTTTACAAAACTTTTAAAAAAAAATTTCGTACTTTTTAAAATCTTAGTTTTGTAAAAAAAAATTTAAAAATTTCGTATTTTTTAAAATCTTAGTTTTTAAAAAGTACAATTTTTTTTAAAAAAGTTTTGTAAAAAAAGTGCGAAATTTTTAAAAAAAATTTATTTTTTTTAAAAAGTGCGAAGTTTTTTATAAAATTTTAAAAAGTTTTGTAAAAAAATTTAAAAAGTTTTTAAAAGTACGATTTCGGTTAGGTTATTTTTAAAAAGTTTTAAAAAATTTAAAAAATTTCGCACTTTTTTACAAAACTATTAAAATTTTTTTGTACTTTTTAAAAACTAAGATTTTAAAAAATACGAAAATTTTAAAATGTTTTTTTACAAAACTAAAATTTTAAAAAGTACGGAATTTTTTTAAAAAGTTTTGTAAATTTTTTTAAATTTTTTCACGAATAATAACGTAAAAAGTTAAAAATTTTAAACTTTAAAAAGTACGAAAAAAATTTAAATTTTTTTAAAAAAATTAAGATTTTAAAAAGTGCGCATTTTTAAAAAAAAATTGTAAAAAAATTGATATCGTATAAATACGTACTAGCCGTATGTATATAATATTAAGTATCCCGTTAGAAATAAGAATTACTTTTAGAAAAAGTAATAATTAAATCTCCCGGAGTCGTATCCCAACGAGAATTGAATTGAGATTTACGTTATTGTTTGTCGTTTGATGCTTGATTATCTTTTGGTTTTTGGTTTTGAATTAAAACTAAAGTTAGCGATAAACTAGATTATACTAATTAA
>BQNB010040544.1:0-47330 GCA_026074375.1 Tanacetum coccineum
TACTAAGTCACGTCACGTCTTCTAGGTGGTGCTTAGAAGTATTTATCGCTCGTCCGAAGACTCATCTTACTTCTGATCTTCATTGTTTTGTTGTCTACTCATGAATTTATTAAAGCTTAATTTGCTTACTACATGATTTGAGATCATTGATTATCTATTTACAAACCGTGAGTTTTGAAGACACTATTTGTTTTAAATGGGACACAAGTGCTTGAAGTGTATGCCTGACCCGATTATGAAATTATCTGCATGAGTCACTATTGCCAAAGTCCCTAATTTCATGAACCGTTAATTACCCGCGGGGTAAACGCTAGTGCAATTAATAGATCTATTGGGTTTGACAACCCCGTCCGAAGGTCTGAATCGAATCCTTTCGAGCACCCCTTTCAATGGAAGATTTCTATTGAGAATCCGTAGGTATGAGGCAATAATACCTAGTACCGGGGCAACCGTATTTGCATATGATATGCGTTATTGTCAAGGTTCGGTGTCATGAGCTTAATGCGGTAATGTTGAATTATACTTTGAAATACTGTCGCTGGCTGATCTTAAACCTTGTGGTCCACTACTTAACATTACTTGATTTATTAAATCACTACTTGAATTTCAAAAATAATACTTTGAAATGTTGTAATGCTATCTTTCTTATTGAAATATTACTTGAATTATTTCAATACTGCTTTTACTTAAACCTATGAACTCACCAACATTATTGTTGACATTTTGCATGTATTTTCTCAGGTTATTATTTTGCTAGCTGAGCATTAAGAGCATTCGAGTTGCGCGGATATTAAAACTTTAAAGACTCGGTTTTCTTCACATTCGATAACCATTTATCTTTAAATATACAATTGAGTCATGTTTGAATTCTTGTAACCTTTGTTAAAAGGAAATTATTAGGACCTATGTAACTTTGATATTTTATTAAATCGAATATGACATTTTATTAAACGTCGCTTTTGAGGTCGTTTTTTGTAACTTATGTGTATGAACTATGAAGTAGCACCCCAAGTGGTATTCCGCTATGTTGTGATTTTGGGGGTGTTACAGATTGGTATCAGAGCACTGGTTATAGAGAACTAGGTCGTTTTCAAAACCTAAACTATAACCGTTTTTCAAAAACTTTTAAGAGTCTTTCACCATTGTCCGATATCCGCGCGCGCTTGCTCCCAGGTAACTTATATGCTCTCTTTTGCATCCCTATTGCTATTACATTAATAATTAGTATATAATACTTGGTTATGATTTCACCCTCCTACGTCTATCTTATGACGTCATACTATTTGCCTTATATCGGTCGGTTATATATTGACCACTCCGACTATCGCGTACTTCCTGCTTTCTTATTTTCTCCCTTGAACGTCAATACTAGTATCATATAAGGATACCCATGAATATATGAGCTACTTTCTTCTTAAATTCTTACGCTTATCTTTGGGATCACCGCCATCTATATATATATAAGAGTAATTCATATAAGTGTGACTATTTACGGTTACTTTCGTCTATTTTTGGAACTTTTGAGTAAGGTTAGTATGATGTCGAATAAATTTTTAGCTTAAGGTCTGTGACCATAGTACATTACGGAATCTGAAAGGGGTAAACTTGACGCAACAGAATAAATCTTTGATATAATTGGTACAGATTTGATTTGTGACAAAATGGAATTGCGGTCCCTGAATCTAGTTAGGATCAGACGACCGATAGCGCGTCAGCTCATCAAGGTCAACGTGAAATTATTCAATAAAATCGTTTGAGTACTTTCAGTTGTCAATACCGGAATGCCATTCTTGGTGGTGCATAGCCAGATGAAAAAACCTATGTCGGGCCTTCGGATTGGTACCTTGCCCCCAAGGTTCCGCTATCATTCGATGGGATTTAGGCATGAGTGCAACCAAACCATTACGATACGATAGGGTCGGGAGGTTTGTGATGTATAAAAGCTCGTGTGGAGTTTAATTTAAAACCGTGTCGAATGAAGATACGATATGTCAAGAGGTTTGTTGTGCAGAAGCTCGTATGGTGTTTTACCGTGTCGAAGGCGTATCATGGAACGATTTTGGGTATAACAGGCTGTAGCAACCGCTTCGGCCCATAGAAATAAAATAGCTTTTGTATAAATTAACATAGTGCGGGCTGCTTCAATTAGCGTATGATTTCTTCTTTTAACAACATCGTTTTGCTGTGGAGAGCGGGCAACAGATGTTTCATGAGAGATTCTAACCTTCTCATAATATTCACGCAATGTCTGATTAACAAACTCAGTTCCATTATCTGTTCTGATGCGTCAAACGGTTTCCTTAAGTCGCACTTGGATCATCTTTAAAAAATTAATAATAAAAGCTGGAGCTTCATCTTTTGATCGCAAGCATTTCACCCATGTAAATCGAGAGTAATCGTCGAAAATATAAGGATGTACTTTTTCCCATTTACACTCGTGACACGCATTGATCCACACAGATCCATGTGCAACAGATAGAGTTATTCTTGATTGGTATCCTCAGATTTGGGTTTGTGGGGTTTCTTCGTGCTCTTGCCTAATGCACATGCAGAACACAAATGGTCCTTTTCAAACTTGAGCTTAGGGAGACCTCGAACAAGACCATGTCTGGCAAGATGATTAATAGCACCGAAGTTCAAATAAGAGAGACGACGATGCCATAACCAAGACTTGGTTTTAGAGGCCTTTAACAAGAGGCAGATAGGAGAGGACTCCATCATATCCCCAAGAGAGAGTATATAAAGATTGTCCCCTCGAGATCTAGTTAATAAATCAACACCTTCTAGATTACGAATGTAGCAGGTGTGTTGACGAAAAGCAACTTCGAGGTTGGAATCACAAAATTATCCCACAGAGAATAGATTATGCCCAAGTCCTTCAACGTAATAAACCCTTGAAATTGTAACATTCCCAATCTGATAGTCTCCATAACCCATAATCTTTGCTACATGATCATTTCCGAATTTGACAGTACCCAAGAATTTGCTGACGAAGTTGGTGAGCTGAGAGCGATCTCCGGTCATATGCTTGGAGCAGCCGGAGTCCAAATACCAGAGGACAATTTGAACGACCTGCATGCATCAAGAGAGGAAGATGGAACATCGGATTGGTTGAGCATGAGAGCGATTCATTCGTTCGTCACCGGTCACAATGCTTGAGCACAGGCCGGAGTCCACATACCAGAAGTGCCAATTTTGGACAACAACCTGACAATTCATCCAAGAGAGGAAGATGTACCGATTGTGAAACCATCGGATCCTCCAAGATGGATTGGGTTCCGAATTGTTAGCATTTACAAATTAAAAAATACCTAAATAAAATTGTTAACGGAACACATAGTTTTTAGACTTCCTAGGTTATCCTTGAGAAAACCAATGTGGACGACCATAGGAATTGGGAGTTATTAAATTAGACTAGAGCAGAAAATTTCCTAAGGGGCACTTATCCACAGAATAATTTGGTTATCTATAAATTCATCCATATAAAGTGGCACCGCATAACATTTCCTACTATATGAAGGTCCGACCAAAGGACTCCAAATCTAATCCAATATTTGGTTAAAACCACCATCTGTCTCTGATTGAGAGTATCCCAAGACGTTTATACTCTTTTTGAATTTTTTCCCTTAATAGATCTAGAATTAAGCACACAACACATTTATTGATATAAACCAAGAACGTACTTCCAATCAACAGAACCGTATTATCAGAAATCAAGCAAAAGAACCCTATGAACGACAAAACACCATATAGAGTCAGAATTTACGCATTACATAAGCTTGGATCCTACCCACGCATGCTTGTGCCTCATTGCACAATCTCATTCAATACACAGGCAATATGGGCACTATGATCAGCGAGTGCATCCTCCTGAAGCCTAAGAAACACACTCGTCTACGAATCTAATAATAGACGTTACATAAGTTACTACGATACTACGTACATCTTAATGAGACTATCTAGTTTCTACTTTCAATCAATGTGAGCGATACGATTATCTCACGAACTTCTACACGACCTTTAACATAATATCCATTTATGACTATTGAACAATCGCGTATTAGAGTGTTCTGTACAATTCCCTACGTTATTCTATATCATTCAGAATTCCTTCACTTCTATGAACACACTCTACCTTATGTTATATTGCCTATACAGCGATATGTTGTATAGCGCAATATCAGTCATATTTGAGTCTTCCTACACACTCGATGGTAGATATGCTTCATCTCTTTACCTGTCCCACCGCGGATCGAGCCAGTCTTTTTGTCTCACTGAGTTCCTTGGAACGCGATTGAGCGAAACGTCTATTATTCTTACTAGTTACTTGTCTATATGATTTTCAGGCATATCATGTCTCAAGAAAAACTCTCACTTTTTATTTCAGTACTTAATGTAGTTTTCAGTGGGCTTACATTTGCGATGTTGTGTTTATTGTGTTAGGCCATACTTAATAGGAGGCATTTATCATCACTACTGAACATGAATGTACGCAACGCTATCATCATTGAGAGCGCATAAGCAGAATGAGAAAAGATAGGGCCGAACCATAAGTTCATAATTTCTTCACTTACTTGGATGGTGCGCCTCTTAAGTAAGTGACTAATTGTGAATGAGTGGGATTAAGTAATATCTGACATAGCGTGCGTTCGCTGTACGAATCATTCTTTGGGCTATGAACTCCTTTCGACTCAGTATTTGTTATATGGATTTTCCGAATGTTATTACCAACCCGCCGACGAAATTAATAAGCAAATAGTAATGAACCAGTAACCTCTTCAGAATTGATGATTGTTAAATTCCTTCGTTTCCAATGATTTTTTCCTTCGAGTCCATGTATTTATCCTTCTTTTAAGGATGTCACTCCCGGCCGCGACACTCATGTTCATTGCATATATTTGATGCTTTGACTTTTGTTCATTCGATTTTCGTTGGAAACCTCGACGAGGACCTGTGTATATCCTCACCTTTTCACAAGTAAACCGAAGACGAATAAGGCGAATTGAGCACCGGGACGGCGCTCCCTTAAGGGGTAGATAATGTAACATTTCTGAATTTAAGATCAATATTTAAATCGAGCTCTAAATTCTATTTCTTATTTTTATAGAATTTATTATTTCTGTATTTAGCCGTTTTAACAAAAATTGTCGTTTTAGCTATTTACGAGATGTGCTTTGAATAATTATCCGTAAAGCGTTTTAAGAAATTTAAAATTTTCATGTTTTCTCTCCGGTAGTCAATTTATTGTTATTTTAGTATTTTATGATTTTCCTCGCGTTTTTGCCAAAACCGTGTAGAAAATAGCATTTTTACACTTTTTACATTTTAATTAAATGCTTTGGGTCTATATAACAATTAATGGATAAAACAAAATTTTCCAAAGCCCAATCCCCCCTCCCTTTTCTTTGGTCGGCTGTTTAAACCCAACACAAACATCCCATAAATTTTCTTGGCTAAGTTTGGAAGTTAATAGATATCTTGGACTAGTATATAAAGTCCTAAACTAAGTCAAACTCTCCATAAAACACATAGTTATCAAAAAAATTCGTGTCTCTCCCTCCCCTCCCCTGTGGTCAACGAACAATAACCCCAACACCATCACCATAGCCAAAAATCCAATTAACCACTTCCAACCTACTCCAAACCATCCCTATACTAACACCTATTTTTCTTTTCTCATAAAATCAACCATCCAAGGTTTTCTCTCAAGTTCTTAATTCTTTAAAGATTTTAGGGTTTTAGGGTTTCATTGATTTTTGGGTACAATTGAAGCAACAAGGGTTTAATTGCATGTGATATTACAAGATTCGGAGTCAAGAAAAGTTAAGGTTTGATCTAATTGGGGGTCTTGTGTGTTCGGTTAAAACCAAGACCCAAGAAGGGTTTTTGTTTGATCTTTTTCATCCACTCTATTGTGTTGTAAGTTTTTTTAAACCTTTTTCATTGATTAATTTCGATACCTATGCATTTGTTTGGTTTTTGTACTTTGTAGGCATGCATGGTCATGCTTAGTTTTTATTTTGATTATATCAATTATATGAGGTTTTTAGGTATGAGGTATGTAGAAGGGATTAGAATGGCATTGCATGGTGTTAGATGATGTTAAAAATGGTGTTTAGATTGGAATTACACAAGTTTATGACTTGGTTGGGTAGAGCAACATACAAGATGTATGTGGTGCTTTGGATGGAGCTGTAACTTCTCTGGATGACCAAGATATGACTAAATTAATGAAACTAATTTTATCGACACTTAGGAAATTTAGGGCATATATTTTGACACATTATAGAATATTTTTGGCTTAGAGCCTACTGTATCTTTACATAAATGGATAGGTTATAATCTCAGGTCCATGTGGTGAATTGGATGGAGTCGTATCTCCTCCGGATGAGTAAGATACGTCTAAATTAACGAGCTAGTCTTAAAAACAAACTCAGAATTTGTAATGCAGATAGTAGGGTTTGTAACGAATTTTATTTGGCTTGTGGGCTCCTGGAAATTGAATGGGTATATAGATATATGCTTAAGACATATGTGGCTAATTGGATAGAGCCATATATCCTCCGGATGAGTGATATATGACCGATTTACGAAAACTAGTCAATTCTGGAACACCACTTGGAAAAGGAGTTAAACTCTAGGTCTTTACTCTTTTGTGGGAAAATAAGGTTGATCTCTGTAGTATACATATTAAGCTAACACCTCCATTTTGATTAACCTTTATAGCTATCATAGATTATGATTTATGGCCTTTTTCGTAAAGGGTTTCAATAATTGGATAATTCTGGTTTGGATAGTTAATGTACAAAAAAATTATTCCTATGGTTTACCAAAATTCTTTAGAGTATGAGCCTTACATTTTTGAAAACTAGACTCAGAGGAGCTATACCGGGTTAGAAGCCTCATACTTAGATCTTTTAGCCGAGTTTTATTAAAGTGATGAGTCATTAAATATTTCAGAGTCCTTGTATAGAGTAAAAACGTAGTTTAAACGGGACATTCACTTAAGCTAATAGGCCTAGTTGTCGGTCTTAAAGCCATTCTTAGTTGGTTTCCACCCAAACGAAACATAAGAAAGGCCCACAAGGCTTGTCCACTATATGTACTTTATAAAGTCCTCTCCAAATGTGGAGAGGTTGTTACTTCCCATTTTCTCTTTAAGCAAGTAACCATTTTCTCTCTTTTTATTTCACTCTCTAGTTCTTTCTCTCTTTAAAATATTTTTTCTCATTTTGTGTTTAAGGCGATGAAATGATATCATCTAACATGTGGTATCAAGAGCCAAGGTTGGGTTTAGTGGTTTAGTTGTGGTGGTGCTTATTATAGCTTTTTGGTTCGGCTTAATTGAGCTTATTGTTGTTTTCGGATTATTTTTTTAAGCTTATTTTTCTTATTTAGACATTTTCTTTACATAAAACAAAATGTGTAAACCTCTAATGTCACAACTAATTTTTTTCGTGTCTTATTTCTGAGTGGCTTCAAAACAGTTAGCATTGAAACATTCACTTGGGCTTATATCTTCCTAGTTTTTTTGTGTTTTTCATTTTTTGCGTAGCTTATTTCAATCTTTTAAGGCTCGGTTTAATTTTCATATAAGCATATTAGAAAAAACTTGTATCTTTCTTGTTTACATATCATTTGAGAAACGTGTGTGAAAAAAAGGACCAAGTCAAAACACTTTTTTTAATGGATCAAATATATTGTTTTGTTTTCTTGTTCCAAACACGTGAGTTTTTTGATGAGCTTCTTTACTTAGCTTATTTTCGAGCTTCTTTACTTCTTATGCAAATGCCTTCATAAGAAATTACTGATAATCACATGAAATGCATGAGAAAACGCGTCAACTATGAAAATAGTTGGTGAGTACACATGTAACATTTTTGATTTTAAGATCAATATTTAAATCGAGCTCTAAATTCTATTTCTCATTTTTAGCCGTTTTAACTAAAATCTTCCTAGTTTTTTTGTGTTTTTCATTTTTTGCGTAGCTTATTTCAATCTTTTAAGGCTCGGTTTAATTTTCATATAAGCATATTAGAAAAAACTTGTATCTTTCTTGTTTACATATCATTTGAGAAACGTGTGTGAAAAAAAGGACCAAGGCAAAAAAGGACCAAGGCAAAACACTTTTTATGGATTCAAATTGTATGTTTTTGTTTCTTGTTCCAAACCGTGAGTTTTTGAGCTTCTTTACTTAGCTTATTTTCGAAGCTTCTTGCGGTGTAGAAAAGAAGCTTATTTGGTAAAGCCTTAATTTGTTGAGCTTATCTATCTTTGTGGTCCACGCCATTTCAAACAAGAAAAAAAGAAACAAGATCCATTTTTTAGCACAAGGACGATTCGTTTTTTTGTTGGTTTCTGTCAAAGACAAAGGAAAGGACGTTGTACGGTTTTGGCTTTTTTGTGAAGGACACGAACTCTTAACACTCTTCTTCATCCGAATTCACAAAATTCCTTTGTCACACGAATTAGCAAGAACAACGAAGGAAACAAATTAGCAACTTTGTGAAGCACACGAATTCGCAATTTTGTGAAGCACACGAATTAGCAAATTTCTTCTCAAACGAATAGCAACTTTCCAAGTCAAACATTTGAGCATGGACTAGTAACTTCTTATAGCAACCGAATTCGCAACATTAAAGTGAGAAACGAATTAGCAAATCATCAAACGCAAGATATACAAGTTTCAAGACATTTCGGATCGAGTTCGAGTGACGGTACACTACGGGACTTATAACTTATATCATTATGATCGTGACTCATTCTTCCCCTCCCCCCCCCCCCTCCGTTTTTTTTGTTTTTATTGAATTATCCCCACAAATCCCCCCCCGTGGTTAATATTTGGATTCTCCGACGAAAACCGAGACGATTAAAAGATTAAAATCAAACGAAGAATGTTATAAGGAGGGAAATTCTTTTGCATTTATTATACTTTTTTACAAAAGTGCACATGCAGTCCCTAGACTTAAGGATCATTTCAAAGTTAGTCCTTATCCTTTTCATTAACCCTCTTTGTTAAAACATCATTACACCGTTAGTCCTTATTCCTTTATAACAACCCGTTAGCCCTCCAAAGTGAATTTCAATTGCACCGTTTGTCCTTATTTGAGTTTTAATTAACCGATACTCATTTTAAGTTCAACGTTTGTGCACCGGTCATCGTTTTAAGCTCATTTTTCGCCAACAAAAGCTCAAATTCTTCAATTTCAATAACAATTTCAACCACAATTAATTATTGTTTCACGGTTTTTTCTTGATTTAGTAAAATCCCGTAAAAGTTGATTTTTTTTACGGTTTAAGTCATAGATTTGTAAAATCCCGTGAACATTAATTGGTTTCAATCCACAACAACAATCACTTTACCCACTTAAGATCCTTGCATATAATTTCACATCACTTTTGCAATGTCGACTCCACAAGACATCAATGCTTTTAGAGCATGTTAGGAACAAGAAAAGTATCGGTCACTTTCAATATATACTAGTCTTAGCCCGTAGGTAAACATATGATAAGCTTAGTAAGCTAATATGGCCCAAGGCCCATGAAAACCTTAGTAAAGCCCATTGGCCAGCCTTGTATGTAGTATATATACCCTCTCCATGCCTTGGAGAGGGTGGTTGGTTGTTTCATTTCTCATTTCATACACATAATATTATTATCATCTATTCCATATTACTTATTCTCTCTTAAAGAAACTGTTTCACCACCTTATCTCTCTAGGTTTCTTGCATAATAATCAAAGATTACTAAGATTCTTTCAATTTTTGTAATCAAGAGCCATGGAGTGATGTGTTTTAGTTTTGTGTTTGTCTTTTTGATTTGAGGTTCAAAACCTTTACAAATAGCAAAATTTTGATTTAAAATTTTTCGGCTTAAAAACCGTAAAGTTGTCATTTTTCTTGTTCCTATAGGGTTAGTAACACTAGTTGTACAAGATTATTTTGTAAAAAACCAATCATAAACGTGTCTTTTTTAGTTTTGAAAATTTTGGTTTCGTCATAGTTATAACCGAACTAGTCGTCGTAGTTGTAACCGAACGAGTTGTTTTTGTTGGAACCGAACTAGTTTGTTTGTGTTGAAACCGAACGAGTTGATTTTAGTTTGAACCGAACTAGTTTGTTTGTGTTGAAACCGAACGAGTTGTTATTAGTTGGAACCGAACTAGTTTTGTGAGTTAGAACCGAACTAGTCAATCTGTGTTGGAACCGAACTAGTGAACCGAACCAGTGGAACCGATCTAGTTTGTTTGTGTTGGAACCGAACTAGTTAATCGAACCAGTGGAACCGAACTAGTCTTTCTGTTTGACAACCGAACTAGATAACCGAACCAGTGGAACCGAACTAGTCTTTTTGTTTGACAACCGAACTAGTTAATCGAACCAGTGGAACCGAACTAGTTTTTTTTGTTTGACAACCGAACTAGATAACCGAACCAGTGGAACCGAACTAGTCTTTTTGTTTGACAACCGAACTAGTTAATCGTTTTGGGAACCGAACTAGTCAACCTCCTTTGAAAACCGAACTAGTCAAAACCTATCAACTCAAATTTCTAAATTATACGGTTATTTCTTTGACTTGTAAAATCCCGTGAAACATTAACTTGTTTTCTCGGTTTTGTCGAGAATTGTAAAATCCCGTGTAGTTTCAAGAATTACTTCAAGACTCGACAACCACATAATCAAACACAATTTCTTTCTACCACCGATCGATCAATTAGTAATCTTTTTGATACCACGTTATCAATGACGACTCTTGCTGATAAATCACTTCTCTCGGGTGGTGACAATAAACCACCGATGCTTGAAAAACATTTGTATGATTCATGGAAAAGCAGAATGGAACTTTATATGATGAATAGACCACATGGTAGAATGATCCTTGCTTCCGTTGAGAAAGGTCCACTCGTCTGGCCATCAATCACAGTGGATGGTGTAACAAGACTTAAGGAATATACTGAGCTCACCCCTGCAGAAGCCATTCAAGCTGATTGTGACATCAAAGCAATTAATATCATTCTCCAAGGCCTTCCAACAGAAATTTATGCTCTTGTGAGTCAACATCGTGTAGCCAAGGATCTTTGGGAGAAGATTAAACTGCTCATGCAAGGAACGTCGTTAACAAAGCAAGAACGAGAGTGTAAGTTGTACGATGAATTTGATAAGTTCACTTACAAGAAAGGAGAGTCGTTACACGAGTACTACTTGAGATTCACATTGCTACTCAATGATATGAACATCTACAAGATGCCACTGGAGCAATTTCAAGTTAATACCAAGTTTCTGAACACTCTTCCTGATGAATGGAGCAAATTCGTTACTGATGTTAAGTTGGTCAAAGACTTGCATACTACCAATGTTGATCAGCTTCATGCTCACTTGGAACAACATGAACGACATGCAAATGAAGTTCGTTTGATGCATGAACGTAACTCCGATCCTCTTGCTTTAGTTGCATCTCACCAAATAACACAGTCACCTTATCAAACTCATCAACACACTTACCAAAACACTCAACTTCAACCACCAGCTTCAACATATCCATCTCCACAGTATGGTTCACCTTATTAGTCTCAACAATACTCAACTCGTCAATCATTAACACCTCTTTCAGTAACTTATCCATCTAATGATTTTGAATCATCAATTCACCACAACGTTTATTCTCCATCATCATCCATCCCTTAATTGGAATATCCTCCCCAAATTAACCAACAATCTGAATTTTCCCAACAAGACTCCGGTCTAATTGTTCTAGTGTTCCAGAAAGGTGATGATCCCATTGATGCCATCAATCACATGATGTCGTTTTTTACTGCAGTTGTCACCTCCCGTTATCCCACTACCAATAATCAGCTGAGAAACTCGTCTAACCCTAGGCAACAAGCTACCATCAATAATGGAAGAGTTACACTACAACCAATTCAGGGGAGACAAACTTCTTTTGCTGCGCGTACTTCAAGGACTTACACTCCAGGAGCAAGTAGAAGCAATTCTGGAAAATAGAGGACGGTTATTTGCTATAACTACAAAGGGGAAGGCCACATGTCCAGACAGTGCACCAAACCAAAGAGAAAAAGGGATGATTCATGGTTTAAGGAGAAAGTGTTGCTGGTACAAGCTCAAGCACATGATCAAATTCTAAATGAGGAGGAACTAGCTTTTTTGGCAGATCCATATATTCCTAAAGGTCAAAGCACACAAATTGTCATTACTCACAATGCTGCTTATCAAGCTGATAATTTGGAGGAATATGACTTGATTGTGCGAATCAACTTGCAAAGTTGCTCTCAGGCGAATTATCTCATTATGGTTCAGATGCTTTACTGAGGTATAAAATCATGATAATTGAATAAATAATGTGGTATCAAGACTGTGCAGTGATTGTCGTCCTCTTAAATAGTGAATGTTGAGACTCATTCAGAGACTGACATAAACCAGTGATAGCATATCATTCTGATTTCAGTATGTGATTGAATCACAACAAGCAACTGTTCAGAAGTCTAACTCTTCTAACAACAAGATGATGGATATTATATGTGATTGAAACAACTTAAAACACAAGTCAGCTATTTAGTACAAGGGACTAATCTGGTAAAAATTAGTGTGTCAATCGATACCTTAACTGTGTGCTTGAAAGATATAAGGAACAAGTTTAAGTTTTGAAAGAAGGACAAAATGTTGACTTAAGGAGTAAGGATAACGTTACAGACACATGTGCACAGTCTGTAAAGATTGATCTTCTTAAAAAAACTCTTTCAGAACATTTAAAAGAAAAGGAATCTTTAGTACAAAACGGTACTCTTCTAAAAATGTTTTAAGAAAGGAAGAATTAGGAACATTGATAGAGAAATAGCTCTAGAAAAGCAGATCAAACATCTAGATAATATTGTTTTTAAAAGAGATCAATCTGCAATAAACTGTTCACATGTTGACGAAACCTCAGTTTTTCTATGATAATACATAACAAGCTCTAGGTTTCATATCATCTATCTGCAGAAAGAAGTCGTCGAAACCAAAGCTATATGTTGGTGATATTATTGTTCAAACTAATCCTATTGTGATTTCTGACTTAGAAGAGACCTTAACACTTGTTGAAGAGAGTCTTTCCAAAATGCTTTTAAAACATAATGATAATAAATGTTAGAAAAGGAAAGGCACGTTGTACCACAGATAGATTATGCTGCTCTTAACCAACTTTATAAAGATTTTCACCGATTTGTTCCACAACTGAATTATCTGCTGAACAAGCTTTTGGTCTAAAATTCTATTGAATTCTTGAACCCACACTTTTGATTGACCCACCAACGTTGAGGTTCCAAAAGAACTTCTCAAGTCAGCATGGTTAACACGAGTTTGAAGGAACTTAAACACCATTCTTGCTCATTTGATGTGGTAGTCAAGACAAGAACCACACCACAGTATCCACTGAGGGTTCGGGGGTTTCGAACTTACAAAAGTTGTTTTAGAATGAATTTACTTCCATTTTGTAAAAGCACCTTAAGGACTTATATTTAGCACATTCAACAACATTGGGTGATGAACTTTCTGAAGTCCAAAATGTCTTCTTCAAAGGAACAGGTGTGGAACAACATCGTATTGAGTCAAAAACATGTGATGTTAGATGAAATTCACGTTTTGAATAAAAAAATGAACGACTCTTGGAACAATGTGAAAAGATTTGTGCAACTTACTTGTTAATCTACCTGGAGAATGATTATGTGAATGTGCATGAATGTCAAAAGTGTCTCAAACTTGAGACTGAGCTTCAAACGGATTTTGTTAAAAGGGAAACTTACGATAAACTGTTTAAAAGTTTTACCATTCTTGAAAAACATTGCATCTCTTTAGAAGTTGACACTCAACTTAAACAGGAAATTTTTCAAAGGGAAAATTCTGTTTCAAATCAAAGTGTTCCAAGTTTTGATCAATTGTTTGAATTAAATGAATTGAAAGCTCAGTCCCAAGAGAAAGACACGGTAATTAAGAAGTTGAAAGAGAGAATCAAATCTCTCAGTGGAAATATGGATAAGGATAAGATCAAACAGGACTTAGAATAGTTTGAAACCATAAATATTGAATTGGATCATAGGGTGACAAAGCTTATTGCTGATAATAAGCATTTGAAACAGACTTATAAGAAACTTTATGACTCGATTAAACCAGCACGTATTCAATCAAAAGAACAATGTGCTAAGTTAATTAGTCAAGTCAACTTAAAGTCTGTGGAAATTTCTGATTTAAATGCAAGTCTTCAGGAAAAAGCTTTGGCAATTACAGCTCTCAAGGATGAATTAAGGAAACTTAAAGGAAAAGCCCTAGTTGATAATAATGTTTCAAACCACCCTAGTGATCCAGAGTTGCATCAAGTTAATGTGGAACCAATAACCCCTAAATTGTTGAATAAAAGGACAGCTCACTCTGCCTATATTAAGCATTCTCAGGAAGAAGCCGCAGTTCTTAGGGATCTAGTCGATCATATTAAAGCTAATTATCCCTTAGATCCACTCTTAGAATCTGCCTATAAGTATACTAAACTAATTCAGGAGATGCTTTCTAAAATCAGTAAAACATGTCCTAGTATCAACAGTTCTGGAGAACAATTAGTGGTTGTGACCCCGATGAACAAAGTCAAAAGAGTTAGATTCACTGAGCCCGTCACATCCTCAAGAAACACAAAAATAGCCCATACCTCAAACCTAGTTTCTAACAAACCTATGTTGTCTTCTAAAGGAGTAAAACAATCTACTAGTGCTAGTGTATCACAGCCTTCAGGCAATACAAAGAAAGATAAGATTCATCAAACACAAAGTAGAATTTTGAAGAATAAAGTAGAAGCCCACCCTAGGAAAGTTAAATCTAGTTTGAAAAATAAAGATCATGTTGTTGAACCAAAAGGAACTGCTCCTGTGCAACATTCTAAGCTTAATGCGAATTTTGACCTTAAATGTGTTAAGTGTAATGGTTGCATGCTTTCTGATAATCATGATTTGTGTGTTCTTGATTTTATCAATAATGTGAATGCTCGTGCTAAATCTAGATCTGTTAAGAAAAATTCAAAGAAAAAAGTTTAGAAACCAACAGGAAAGGTGTTTATCAATATTGGATATATTTGGAGACCTACTGGTCAGACCTTCACTATAGTAGGAAATGCGTGCCCTTTAACTAGGATTACCACAACTACTAAAGTTCCCCTTAGGAAATCATCTGCTCTACATAATAAAACACTTAAACATGTCGTCACATTGGTTTACTCAAGGAAACCTAGGAAGTCTAAAACTAGTGTTCCTGTTAACAATTATAAGGTTATTAAATCTGTAACTGCTAACAATTCGGAACCCAGTCAATCCCGGGGATCCATAGTTTCCAATGTTCCATCTTCCTCTCTTGATGAAAGCAGGTCGTCCAAATTGTCCTCTGGTATTTGGACTCCGGCTGCTCCAAGCATATGACCAAAGATCGCTCTCAGCTCACCAATTTCATCAATAAGTTCTTGGGTACGGTCAAATTCGATAATGATCATGTAGCAAAGATTATGGGTTGTGGAGGCTATCAGATTGGGAATGTTACAATTTCAAGGGTTTATTACGTTGAAGGACTTGGGCATAATCTATTCTCTGTAGGATAATTTTGTGATTCCAACCTCGAAGTTGCGTTTCGTCAACACACCTGCTACATTCACAATCTAGAAGGTGTTGATTTATTAACTGGATCTCGAGGGGACAATCTTTATACACTCTCTCTTGGGGATATGATGGCTTCCACTCCTATCTGTCTTTTGTCAAAGACCTCTAAAACCAAGTCTTGGTTATGGCATCTGATTCGTAGTTTTATATACCTAAAATATATATATAAAATATAACCTTAAGAGAAATTAAGAAAATTACCAAGTTACCCTTGATAAAATTCACTCTCAAAAATATATATAATATAATATATAAAATACGTATATTAAACCGGGTAAGTTTGATCACCCGGGTCGTTATCCCCAATGACTAGTGAAATTGAAACCACGTTTAGGTTCGGATCCTGATTTGAATGTAGCAAAGATATTTTTGATGATCTAAATCTACTAAAAAGGGACAACAATTAAAATTTTAATCAAAAACGCAAAACGGGACACTAAAACTAAGGCCAAAAACCTAAATTCTACAAAATTAAACCTAATTTTTATTTTTCTTTTTAAATGTATTCTAATTGACTAAAAACGAAGTTTAAAAAAAACTAGAGTGAAAACGGAGTTAAAACGAGGGTTAAAATTGAAAACCGAGAACACGAACGAAACCCGTTCTTTAAAAAGATGAATTTTTGCAAAATAGACCCTACGAAAGTGAAACTATTTTTCCTACAAACTTAATGATAAAAGAAAATTTTATAAAAAAGATTTTTATTTTTCGGATTATTTTTCTATTTTTTATGATTTTTTTAAAGTTTTAAAAGAAAATAAAAGATTAAAAATACTAAACTTTTAGTAAAAATTCTAGAAAAATTATGAAAAGTAGCTAAGATAATTACCTATCTAAGAAAAATAAAAACACAAAAACAGCTTCTCGAATAAGTTGTTAAATAAGCTGAAAACAGCTTATAAGCTTACTTGGGCTAAAAGGCCTTATATATTAAATGTTGCAAGTATAAAACGAAAAAGACCCTAGGGCAGCGGTAGTGAGTGTGTGTTATAAGGGGTGAGGTTGGGTTGAGGTCGGGGGTTCGAGTCTAGGCTCACCCCCACTTCCCTGACTTCCCCTTTTTGTTTTTTTTTGCAAAATTTTGAAAAGCAAAGTTAATAAGCTACTTAAGATAAGCACTTTTAATATACGAAATTTTTTATGAAAAGCACTAATAAGCTCTAGAACAGCTTATTTATAAGCTGTCCTCAGAAAAGAGGCATTATCTTATGATTTTACTATAAAGCTTGTGAAAAGCTCAAATTAAGCTCAAAATGAAAAAGGAAAGATGTTCTAGACAGCTTATGAGGTGCTTAATCTAAATGTGAAAAGCTACTTAACTAAGTAACATTAAATTCCAACTGAAATTGATGATGAAAGAGGTAAACTCAGGAAATAAGCTAAAGTGCAAGAAATCCAATTAAGCTAAGGAGCTCAATAAGCTAAACTAACCATTAAGCTTTTGAAAACTAAGTAAACAGCTTATAAACTACTAATCTAACCTAAAAATTCTAAACCTATAAGCTAGAAATCTAAATTTAGCAAGCTACTTAAACTTAGTACTGTTTTTGGTTTTTTTAAAGCTTTTTAGTGACTTTTGACAGCAAATTTAAGCTAGGTAAATAAGCTAGAAAATGCTAATTAAGGCCATATGCATCATCTAGTTTGTCGGTCATGAGCACGGTTTTTGTTCTCTGCCTACCTCCTCTCCAAAAATTCTTTTGAGACCTCGATTCGAGACTTCAACTTGACCACTCGTTTGAGGTATGGTAAGAGTCGAAAGCGGCATGGGTGACACATAATTTAACATAACTTTATTCCAAATTTGTCGTTACAAAAGGGGTCCCACGATCGCTTATGATTGCTCTCGGTTTAGCACCGAATCGGTTGAGAGAAAAAGGGGGATTTTAAGAATTGAAAACAACTACCCTTGCATCGTTGTTAGGGAGCGCTTTCGCTTCAAACCATTTGGAAAGGATAATCGGTCGGCTATAGAATATAATTTGTTACCCTTAGGACGACGGAAAAGGGTCCTATAAAATCAATTCCCCATAATTCGAAAATCTCAACAAACTGGATTGCATTTTGGAGGAAATCTCATTCGTGAGAGATTTTGCCTTGTCTTTGACATGCTTCACAGATTTGACAATTTAAATGCATCCTTATAAAATGGTAGGCAACAGGAAACCGCATCAAAAACCTTACTTGGCGGTTAAAGTAGGCAACCGTAAGTGTCACCGGTGGGTCCACAGTGAACAATCTTAACGGAGAAATTCGTAATCTATATTTTTTTTTTTTCATTCAAGGAAAAGACAAAGAAGAAGAAAATACACGAATTCCAAGATAACGATCCGAATTTCAATGTTGGTGATCAAGTTTTGCTTTTCAACTCCCGATACTTAAGATTTTCTCCGGAAAGTCAAGCTCCGATGGTACGGACCTTTCACATTCACCGAAGTTCATCCTTTTGGCATTGCTAAGGTTGTTCTATGCCGATGGGTTATAATTAAAAGTCAAACTGCCACCGTTTGAGCACTATATGGAGGGGATACACCACCACTGGTTATTCGGATCTCCAGACTTTCCTAAGGTACACTAAATTCAGGGATCGAGTCGAGCTTGCGACTCGGTGACAAAAAACAAGCCGCTTCGTGGGAGTTCACCCCATGCTTATCCTTTCTATTTTCTTTCTATTTTCTATTATCAAATGTGTTGTGTTGAGAGAGGCTTGTACTCTTTCCGATTTCTCGATGTTTGTTGCTTGTTTGTTATGATTTTTGCAGGATTCTCCCAACAATTTCTTTGAAGCCTCTCGTGTCCGGTTGATTTATCCCGTTCAACTCGAGCTTCTCATCCTTTGTGTGAAATTAGTTTGGGGAGATCCATATCCTTTCATCATTATCGATTAACGTTTATCTTTGCATACTTCATAAACGGCTTAGATTTTCGTAGAGACCCGACTTTAAACATTGAGGACAATGTTTCGTTTTAGTTTGGGGAAGGGAATCTATCGATTTGATGTTGCTTGCTTATTGTTTTGTTCTCACGTACCTGTTTTTCCCACAAAAATAGCAAAAATTTTAAATTTTTCAGTCTTGTTATTTAGTTTAAATATAAAAAAACAAAAATAAAATAAAAAGTGTTAAGGCAAAAATGTAGTTTTTCCGCTGGTAAGAATAGAAAGTAATTTTTGACCCGATCGTACGTGTAGAGTTCTAGCTTTCTCCCTTATAGCATTATGATGATGTTTGTGTAGTCTCATATGAGACTTTAAACATGCTAGACTTGAAATCATTAGTAAAAGAAGACTTGTGCTAATCTCAAGAGATTTCTAAATATGCGAGAGTTGGATTTTATATTGGGTCTAAGTATTTTGCAAATTTCTTTGAAAGAACATGAAATGATAGTGTTATTTTTTAAAGTCATGACATTAAAAGTAGAATAGTTGATTTCTTTCAAGCTATAAGTGTTGATTGTGGCTTTTTCTCCCATTAAGCTGTTTCACCTTTTATAAAATATTTAATAAAATAGTGTTGTATGGTTTTTTGGTTAATAATTAGCAAATAGAAGTTTTCTTTAGTTCCTTTGTGATTAGATGGGTGTAAACCCAGGAATACTTATTTTGGCATACTATATGTATCATTTTAGCAAATTATTTTGCTTTATTCCTTATAGAGCTTAGGGTATATGGGATAAGAGAATTCAATAGTAAATCTGGAGACTGATAAAAGTTTGTTGTATCTTGCCGGATACAACCGATTGTTACAGCCTTCTAAAAAAGTGAGGAAGTCACTGATGTCTAAATTTGTTTGCTACTTAGAGTCGGGAGGAGTGGCGATGTTGTAGCTTTAAAGGACTGAGGTTTAATAATGTTGCTTAATTTTTGTATTACTTTTTGTGCCTTAAAGGAGCTAAGGGTATTTGGTGCAAAATAGATTGGTTATTCACTGTCTTAAAGAGCCTAGGGTATATGACATGAATGGTGCTTTGCTTAAGTAGCCTAATAAAAGCAAATTTTGGTTGCCTCGATGTGGACTTTTATTCTTGATGACATTTGATCTTTTGAAAAGAGCTAGGAGTTAATTATCGCGTTCTTACATTACACTTTTTTTTGAATTTAATTAAGTTATCCAAAAAACAAGTCTTAAAGAGCCTTCGGGTATATGACTTAAGTAAAATCCTGAGATACAAAAGTAGGATTTGCGGGAGGAAAAGTAAGTACACAATTAGTATTTATGAGTAGTATTAGTGTCATGACTTGTAATTAGCAATGATCTTGTTTATAAGCTTGGCATGGGAATAGTGAAAAATCGGGGATGATGAAATTATCTTTTAGACACTTAATTGTGCTTTTTGTTCTATGATCCTAAAAGTTACCAATGAGGTAATGAAAACAATACATTATGTCAACACAAATAAGTTGTAGTTAGGTAGTTAATTATCAAGAAAAATCATAAAAAGAGAAAAAATCTTTAAAATTGGAAATTCGGGTGTTTTATAACTTGTGATCTCTTAAATCTCTCAACAAAAATCTTTGCTACTTTTCAAAGGTTTAGTTTGGGAAATTTTCGAGGTATTTGGTTATAAGGCATGTGATATTGCGTGAGGACACACAATCGTTTAGTTTGGGGAATTTTGATAAGTGTAGAATACACATATCCATTTATACCTAAAATAACCCAATTAAACCCAAAACAGACCAAAAATGGCAAAAATATGCTTGAATTTGTGTTTTGTGTATGCAGGTACGGATAAGTCAAAAATCACAAGAAAACAGTCAAAAACGGGCAAGGCACCGGACCGAGAATCCAGAAGAGTACAAGTCGGAAGCTCAGAAAGTCAACCTCAATCAAATTCCTGATCATCAAACAGACAATACATGGCCCCAAAATATTCCACTTAAGCCCTTCAAGTTTCACAACACTTTTTGCACTTTTTTATTTTTTGATTTTTTTGAAAAACTAAAAATTGGAACTTATAAAAGACACTAAAATAAACTATTTTAATAAAGGTAACATAAGCTAAATCTAACTTATAAGCTCAAAAACAGCTTTTCTAAAAGCTGTTACAGTGAGTTTGGTTTTGAGCTTAATTTCACTTATAAGCTTATAACAAGCTTAATATAAGCTCAAATTTAAAAAGAAAAGAAGTTTTGGAAAGCTTGAGATGAGCTTATTCTATAAATCAAAAGAAATCTATCCTAGGAATGCATTTTAACTACTGAAATTGATGAGAAAACAAGCAAATTTAGAAGCTTAGGAAAGAAGCTTACAACCAAATTAAGCTATAATCCTCTAAAAGCTAAGACAGCAAATAAGCTTTTGAAAACTTAATAATTAACTTATAGACTACTTATCTAAATGAGAAAAACAAACACTATAAGCTGGAAATAAAATTTAAAAGCTATCAACTATTACTTACTGTTTTTGGTCTTTTTGGTTTTAAGGTGACTTTTGACAACTGAATTTAAGCTAGAAATTAAGCTAGAAAATGCAAGTTAAGCTAAGATTTATCTAAAACTACTAGAAAACTAAAACATATCCAAAATTAAGCCCTTAATTCCTATTTTTGCTAGCTTAAACTTAAGCTTAAAATACCAACAGTATTAACTCTTGTTAATACTGCTGGTGCAATTGACCAAGAGGAAAACACACAAGTGCAGGTATCCTAGATTGATTGCCTGCACTTAGACACTCAAATTGAGTGTGTTTACACACAAAACATACAATTGCCAAGCTTATGGAAGCTTGGCTTACAATTTCCAATCAACACTTAAAATGACAACTCCCCTGGTGCAAAATCACTAACAATGAGCTCTAACTTATTCATTTTTGAAAACTAAACTCTCAAATCTCTTTCTCTATTGATTAAAATTGAAATTAAAACTGACTCAAGCAAAATTCACAACTTACTTTGACTTTAAGAAGTCAAACAAGTTCTAACCAAACACCCCTTTAACTTTTGACTGGTTTTGAAAAGGCTTATAGAAATTAAATCTAATGATTAAAACTTAACTACCAGATAACTAGTAGCTTATATCAGCCTTAATTAACATGATCTAACAACTGAATTAAGCTAAAACTTAAGATCTAAGAGTATGCTACTATATTTTTGGTTTTTCTTAGATTTTTATGACAGAAAATCAAATACTAAGTTCTATGATACTAAGGCTAAAAACAGATGTAAAATTATAACTAATAAGCACAAAGAGAAGATTAAACACTAATAAGCATGTAAAATAAGCAAATAAGCAAGAATAAGCAGTTTATCTATTATTTAAGCTGAAAATTAAGTAAAAGTGAAATCTAAAGGAGAACTTACAATGAGCTTCAGCAAGAACAGAAGCTAGTTATTCTTTCGTAGAAATTCCATCCTAATCCCTTTCAGAAACGAACATGAAAGACCAAGTTCGAACATCATCAAGTGTACCGTCACTAAACTTGTGGAGTTCATCATATACCATCCAACTTTTTTTCTTCTTGTCCTTGTTCTGATAGATGAAGCCCTCTGGTATTGTAATATGCTAATAGCATCCTGCATTGAGATCAAATCTGTACGTATCTGGCTTTATGATGTTGAGCTTATTTTGGTAACTTTTGACACCTAACTAAAGATCTTCAACACGCCTTTGGATGACGATACTTCTTGTAAACATTCTCAGAGAGACACCAAAAGTGAGACTAACTTCAACATTGAATTTGTCAGCTTGCCTTGAACAAGAAGAATGCAGCATTCTTGAGAAATTTTAAAAAGCGAAGCCATTTGAAGTCTCTCTTCCTGAATGAATATAAGCATGTCCAGTCATCGATTACGATGGTGATCCAAACCAAAGGTATGTAGCAGTGCCATTCAACATTATAAAGCCTTTATTAGCAATGATTCTACGTTTGGAGTAGAAATCACGAGCAAATTCCCTGTTAGCAGCAAATCCATAGAATTATTGACGTTTGCATCCCCAATGAGAGATTCCCTATAGTGCATGCTTGTCATAGTTGACCGGCACTTCACTCCAGATTGTGTTAGGGACCAAATCTTAAATCCATTATTATATGAAACATAATCTTAGCCTTGGCTTTATGAAAAAAGTTGCATAAGTACGCTGGAGACACACCATATAGATACACAAGGTGTTGTAAAAGAAGTGATCAAATGGAATGACTTGACGACCGCGAGATTAGGTTATTCAAGTAGTTTGCTTTTTTCGCAGATCATAGGAATATTGCTGACACTTCAGGGTTGTGCCAATCTAGTTTCATCCGTGTGTTGCCTTGACACATTCTTCAAAGAAGTAATCTATCTATCCTAGCTCAACCAAGCTCTGCATTACCTTTCATACAGCTCAAATGTTGGACCGGCTAATAATTCAGGTTGGTAAAAAAGTGGTCAATTATAAGCCGATATCACAAAAATGATGAGAATTCCAGAGGAGTATCCATTAAGCTCATCAAATGATTCAAGGGTGTTCTAATCAAAGAACAGTCTCAGTCACTAATTAGTCCAACAATTTACTAGATCCCAAAGCCCGTAGTTAGGAAATTAAACAAATGATAAGAAAAATATGGCCAAGTGCCATGGTAAGCCCCTTCAAAGGCCCCATGTCCCAGCCAAACTAGTTTATAAATACCCACTCAAAAAGCTTGGAGAGGGTGTTGGTTGGGTTTTGTATTCTCACTTTGCTAATGAATTATATTTTTTTTCTTACTTTCTCTCTCTCTAGAATACATCCATCCTTCCACTTACTCTCGACTAAGGTTCCTTTCCTATTTCATATCAAAATTATTACCTGTATTCTTCAATTGGTAACAAAGAATCCCATGGAGGGTTGTGTTTAAGTTTTTGGTGTTTAAGCTTCTTGTTGGTTCGTATTTTTGCAAAAATCGTCCTTTATTTTTTTCTTTTTTGATTCCAAAGCTATTGTGTAACCCTAAAGGATTATTTTACCTGTAGAATCTATTCTAGTATCTTTATGATATAGTGTACAAACCCCCCCCCCCTTAGAATCAAGAATATCATTTTTTGTTAGATTTATGTGTACGAAAATCCAAATAAATAGCAAAATCTTGATTTAAATTTTCGGCTAAAAAAAACCTTAAGTTTTTTAATTTTCCTTGTTCCTATAGGGTTTTAGTAAATACTATTGTACCAAAGGTAAAAAAATTTTTGCAAAACAATCATCAAAAAGGTGTCTTTTTGTGTTTTTAAGTTTTTGGGTTTCGTAGTAGTGGAAGTCGAACAACTGAGTCGAACAACTGAGTCGAACAACTCAAGTCGAACAACTGAGTCGAACAACTCAAGTCGAACAACTAAGTCGAACAACTCGAAGTCGAACAACTCAAGTCGAACAACTTGTTTTGTATTGAAACCGAACAACTTGTCTTAAGAGGAAATCGAACAACTTAAATCTCAGTTGAAACCGAACAACTCGATTTAGTTGAAACCGAACAACCTAACTGAAGTGGAAACCGAACAACTCGACCACAGTTGAAACCGAACAACTTTAATTAAGTGGAAACCGAACAACTCGACCACAGTTGAAACCGAACAACCTAACTTCAGTTAGAACCGAACAACCCGAACTCTATTGGAACCGAACAACTTCCTTTAAGGGAAACCGAACAACTTAATTTTTCAAAATTATACGGTTTATTTCGTTGACTTGTAAAATCCCGTGAAACATTCAATTGTTTTCTCCTCGTTTTTGTCAAGAATTATAAAATCCCATGTAGTTTCATTAATTAAAACACTTAAAAGATAACTTAATTAAACACAATTACTTTCTACCACCGTCTGATCAACCAAGTAATCATTTAATATATACATTTCTCAATGACGACTCTTGCTGACAAAGCTATCCTTTCGGGTGCTGACAATCGTCCACCCATGTTGGAAAAAGGATATGTATGATTCTTGAAAAATCAGAATGGAACTATATATGCTAAATAGACAAAATGGATGAATGATCCATGAATCCGTTGAAAGGGTCTACTCATTTGGCGCTTTAATTTTAGAAAATTGGAGATAACAAGGCCCCAAATAAATATTATTGAGATAACTGCTACGTAAGCACTTCAAAAGCTGATAGAGATATCAAGGCCACCTAAATCAATCTCTACCAAGTGACAACCACCTGAAGTCTAATGCAATGGTTAGTCAACTCCTAAAGTGTCGCCTAGGAACTATTGGGACAAGAAATACAACTTCACATGCAAGAACGTTCAATGAGCGAAACATTAAAGGTGAGTGTAAGCTATACAATTGATTTGATAAGTTTTCTATAAGAAGGGTGAATCACTACGTGACTATCTACTTGAGATTTTCAACTACTTACTCAAATGACATGAATATTATTACAAACATGAAACTTGAACAATTTCAAGTTAACACAAAGTTTTTGAATACCCTTCCTCCTGAATGGAGCAAATTTTTTGACAAAATGTCAAACGGTTCGAGATTTGCACATGCCCTAATCATCACACTTCAATGCTTCATTGAGTAAAACAGGACTTTCATGCAAATGAGGTTTCGTTTAATGTCAAGTAAAACGCAATTAGATCCGCTTGATTTGGTTGCAAGCTCATCCTATGACCCAGTCTCCTTATCAAGAAACCACATCAAAATTCACACCAAAACACTTAATTCAACACAAGATTCATCATATCAGTCTCTACAGTATGTTCACCTAATTCAAGACTCAACCATACACAACTTATAAGGTGAACATACTTAGATACTGATATATGAAACTTGTTGTTTGAAATTAAGTGTTTTTGGTGTGAAATTAGATGGGTTTGATAAGGAGACTTGGTCATCTGATGAGTTGCAACCAAACAAGCGGATCTAAAATGCGTTCATGCATTAAACGAACCTCCATTAGCATGACAATCATGTTTTCCCCAAAAATAAAAAATCATGAAGCTTGATCGATGTTTAGTTATGTGCCAAATCTCGAACCAGTTTTGACATTTGTTCCACAAATTTGCTCCATTCAGGAGGAAGGGAAACCAAAAACTTTGTGATAACTTGAAATTGTTCTAGGTTACATGTTTGTAAATAATCATGTCATTGAGTAGTAGTGAAAATCTCAAGTCGAATCACGAAGTGATCCCCCTTCTTATAAGAAAACTATCAACATATCATTGTAAAAGTCTTTACACTCCCTTCCTGTTTTCGTCAATGAATCCTTGCATGTGAAGTTAGAATTCTTTTCCCAAAGTTCCTTGTCGACTTTATGATTGCTAACCAATCATAGAACTTCAGGTGGTAGTCCTTGGAGAATGATATTAGTTCCCTTGATATCACAATCAGCTTGAAGTGCTTCTGTAGCAGATAACTCATAATATTTCTTTGGCCTTGTAACTCCATTTTCTACAATTAAAGGCCAAATGAGTAGACCACTTTCAACGGATTCAAGGATCATTCATCCATTTTGTCTATTTAGCATGTATAGTCTCATTCTGCTTTTCCAAGAATCGTACATATCCTTTTCCAACATGGGTGGACGATTGTCAGCACCCAAAAGGAGAGCTTTGTCAGCAAGAGTCGTCATTGAGAAATGTATATATTAAATGATTACTTGGTTGATCAGACGGTGGTAGAAAGTAATTGTGTTTAATTAAGTTATCTTTTAAGTGTTTTAATTAATGAAACTACATGGGATTTTATAATTCTTGACAAAACCGAGAAAACAATTGAATGTTTCACAGGATTTTACAAGTCAACGAAATAAACCGTATAATTTTGAAAAATTGAGTTGTTCGGTTTCCCTTAAAGGAAGTTGTTCGGTTCCAATAGAGTTCGGGTTGTTCGGTTCTAACTGAAGTTAGGTTGTTCGGTTTCAACTGTGGTCAAGTTGTTCGTTTTTCCACCTTAATTAAAGTTGTTCGGGGTTTCAAATGTGGTCGAGTGTTCGATTTCACTCAGTTAGGTTGTTCGTTTTTCAACTAAATCGAGTTGTTCGTTTTTAACTGAGATTAAGTTGTTCGATTCCTCTTAAGATAAGTTTTCGGTTTCTATACAAAACAAGTTTATCGACTTGAGTTGTTCGACTATCGAGTTGTTCGACTTAGTTATTCGACTTCAGTTGTTCGACTCAGTTGTTCGACTTCCACTACTACGAAACCCAAAAACTTAAAAACACAAAAAGACACCTTTTTGATGATTGTTTTGCAAAAATACTTGTACAACTAGTGTTACTAAACCTATAGGAACAAGAAAAAATAAAAACTTTAAGGTTTTTAAGCCGAAAAATTTAAAATCAAGATTTTGCTCTTTATAAGATTTTCGAACACAAAAAATCTAACAAAAATTATATTTTCTTGGATTCTAAGCTTGTACACCTATATCATAAAGATACTAGATCAGATTTACCAAGGTAAATAATCCTTTAGTGTACACAATAGCTTTGGAATCAAAAGAAAAGAAAAAATAAAGGACGATTTTGCAAAAACGAACCAACAAGAAAGCTTAAACACAAAAACTAAACACACCACTCCATGGCTCTTGATACCAATTGAAGAATACAAGTAATCTTTGATATGAAATGGGAAGGAACTTAGTGAGAGAAAGTGGAAGGATGGATGTATTCTAGAGAGAGAAAGTAAGAAACATATAATTCATTAGCAAAGTGAGAATACAAAACCAACCAACACCCTCTCCAAGCTATGGAGAGGGTATTTATTACACTAGTTGTGTGCTGGGGCCATAGGGCCTAAAGATGGGCTTACCATGGCCTTGGGCATATTTTCTTAATATGTTTAATATATCTAACTACGGGCTTTGACTAGTAAATATTGGAAGTGACCGAGACTTTTCTTGATCCTAACACCTATGAATCATTTGATGAGCTAATGGATACTCCTCTGGAATTCTCATCATTTATGATGAATCGGCTTAAAATTGACACTTTAACACCTGAATTATTAGCCGGTCCAACATTTGAGCTGATGAAAGGTACATGCAAGAGCTTGGTTGAGCTAGAATACTTCTTTGAAGAAGTCTACAAGGCAACCACGGATCAACTAGATTGGCACAACCCTGAAGGTCAGCAATATCCTCATGATCTGCGAAAGCCACTACCATTGATACCTAACTCTCGCGGTCGTCAAGTCATTCCATTTGATCACTTCATCAACAACAACCTTGCGTATCTATCTGGTGATGTCTCCAGCCGTACTTATGCAACTTTTATCATAAAGACCAAGGCTGCAGATTATGTTCATATCAAATGGATTAAAGATTTGGTCCCTAACACAATCTGGAGTGAAGTGCCGGTCAACTATGACAAGCATGCACTATAGGGAATCTCTCATTGGGGATGCAAACGTCAATAATTCTATGGAATTGCTGCTAACAGGGAATTTGCTCGTGATTTCTACTCCAAACGTAGAATCATTGCTATCATAAAGCTTCAAATTGTTGAATGGCACTGCTACAAACATTTGGATTGGATCACCATTCGTAAAGATGATGACAAGCTATATTCATTCAAGGAAGGAGACTTCAAATGGCTTCGCTTTTAAAATATCAAAGACATGCTGATTCTTCTTGTTCAAGGCAAGCTGACAAATCTCAATGTTGAAGATCGTCTCACTTTTGGTGTCTCTCTGAGAATGTTTACAAGAAGTATCGTCATCCAAAGGCGTGTTGAAGATCTTTAGTTAGGTGTCAAAAGTTACCAAAATAAGCTCAACATCATAAAGCCAGATACGTACAGATTTGATCTCAAATGCAGGGATGCCTATATAGCATATTACAATCCCAGAGGCTTCATCTATCAGAACAAAGACAAGAAGAACAAGTTGATGCGTATTGATGAACTCCACAAGTTTAGTGACGGTACACTTGATGATGTTCAAACTGGTCTTAATGATCGTCTGAAAGGGATTAGGATGGAATATCTACCAAAGACAATATGGAGACAGAGTGATAGGGAACGAGCAAAAGCTATGATCCAGGCGATCGACAAACAGCTCAAGTCAAGGAGGATAATGAGAAGTTTGGAAAAATTTGTTGGTGGGAGACCGTACGAGGGTGACTTGCGACTGCTCCAAAGGACCATATGATGTATCATATGATGTCCTCAACATAATCAGGTCAAACCTTGTACATAATAATTAACTTGTGAAATTTTTATATATGTAGTGTAGATATTAAGGTAACATTAAGGAGTGCTCGAGTACAAAATTTTCAAGAATTTCTTAGTAAATTCAAATTATTGTACTCAGCACTATCTTATAAACCCTCAAAAATTGAAGGGGAGCATTAAAATGTTCCTGTTCGATATTTTGTAACATTTTGTCCCTGTACGTTTAATCAATTGATATCAAATAAACCAGGATTAACATTTAGATATGGGGAGAAAATGTGATTAAACGAACCTAATTTGTAATGAAATTGATCATATAAAAAAAAAAAAAAAAAATGGTACTCTATGCACTCCACACTTATCATGTACTACGATATAACAATGCACATGTTAAGGGGGATCTTTTAGTGATAATGAAAAACTCTCAAAGTGTAAATCTTTTGATATTTATATCAAACACTTTGATTGAAATTTTTTAATGATTTTGGAAGGATTGTGATGAAATACCCAAAAGACCGACCATGTACTTAAATTTATGGAGTTATAAGGCGGTTAGGCTTAGGTACTCTGAAGAATACAAGTAATCTTTGATATGAAATAGGAAGGAACTTAGTAAGAGAAAGTGAAGGATAAATTATCTAGATAGAGAAAGTAAGAAAACATAAAATTCATTAGCAAAGTGAGAATACAAAACCAACCAACACCCTCTCCAAGCTATCGAGAGGGGTATTTATTTAGTTTGGCCGGCCAAGGGCCTATTAATGGGCTTACCATGGGCCTTGGGCCATATTAGCTTAATATGATTAACATATCTAACTACGGGCTTTGACTAGTAAATATTAGAAGTGACCAAGAGGATTTTGAATAATGGGTTGAAAATCACCATTGGTAATAACATGCCAAAGATCTAGATCTTTTGATTTAACATATGTCTCGAATCTATTTTTCCAATAAATAAAACTATCACTTTCAAAAAGTGGTGGTCTTTGCATAGATTGCCCTTCTAGATATTTGTCGGAATCCATAGATCGATCCAAGCTTTAAAATACAATATATTTTAAAAATCTTGAGTGACCTTGGCTCCTGATACCAATTGTAGGAAACTAGAAGGGGGGTTGAATAGTTTACCGGTTAATTGACCGTTTTAAAACTTTGCTTATAAAATGGTTTGATTCGAGTTGTATGTCAATCAATCAACAATATGAATCACAACTAAACTATCTAATGTAATGAACTAAGTAAACAATAACAATATAGAGAGATAGAGAAAGAAACGATCAAACCAAGACACCAAGATTTATAGTGGTTCGGCTACGAAGCACCTCTTCGTTCCTACTCCACTCCCCGAGTACTCCACTCGAGATTTCACTATGTCAACAAGCTCCCTTTAGGCGGAGAAAACCGTTTACACGTCGCTTACTTTCTTTTCTGACACTAAGCTAGATGTCGAGTCCTAATCTTAGCTAGAACCAATCTAAGACTTCACTAAGTCTTTACACACTCACAAGATATATACTCTTGGATTGACACACAATCCAAATCACAAATACACAATTTAAAGAAGCTGTATTGGTGGCCGAATATGAAGGCTGAGATTGCCACCTACGTCAGTAAATGTTTGACCTGTGCCAAAGTCAAGGCCGAATGCCAAAAACCATCCAGTTTGTTGGTTCAACCCGTGATCCCAGTATGGAAGTGGGAGAACATTACTATGGATTTCGTAACTAAGTTACCAAATACATCAACTGGTCAAGATACAATTTGGGTAATTGTTGATCGACTCACGAAATCTGCTCATTTCTTACCAATGAAGGAAACCGACTCAATGGAGAAGTTGACGAGACAATACTTTAAGGAAGTAGTCGCGAGGCATGGAGTGCCAGTTTCGATTATTTCGGATCAAGACAGTAAGTTTACCTCTCATTTCTGGAAATCACTGAACGAAGCCCTAGGTACTCAATTGGATATGAGTACGGCTTACCATCCACAAACTGATGGTCAGAGTGAGAGAACCATCCAGACTTTAGAGGACATGCTACGTGCTTGTGTGATGGATTTTGGGAAAGGTTAGGATAGACACCTACCTTTGGTAGAGTTTTCTTTCAACAACAGTTATCACACTAGTATCAAGGCTGCACCGTTTGAAGCTCTCTACAGCCAAAAATGTAGATCGCATATTTGTTGGGCTGAGGTTGGAGACACTCAGCTCACTGGTCCGGAAATTGTTCATGAAACAACTAAGAATCAAAAAGAGAATTCAAGATGCCTGAGATAGGCAGAAGAGCTATGCCGATAGGTGGTGTAAGCCATTAAAATTTGAGGTCGGAGACAAGGTCATGTTGAAAGTGTCGCCATGGAAAGGGGTGATACGTTTCGGCAAACGGGGAAAGTTGAACCCTCGTTATATATGACCTTTTAGGATTATTGCTAAAGTGGGAATGCTTGTTTATCGACTTGAACTTCCAGAGCAGTTAAGCCGAGTTCATAGTACTTTACATGTTTCTGAAGAAGTGTTTCGTAGACGAACCCCTAGCTATTCCGTTAGAAGAAATCCAGATTGATGACAAGCTCCATTTCATTGAAGAACCAGTTGAAATTATGGATCGAGAAGTTAAACGGCTAAAGCAAAGCCGCATTCCAATCGTGAAGGTCCGATGGAATTCGAGACGAGGGCCCGAGTTTACTTGGGAGCGCGAGGACCAAATGAAGAAAAAGTACCCTTATCTTTTCGTTAACCCTTCGTCCATGTCTTAAGCTTTGGGGACAAAGCTTCTTTAACGAGGGAAGAATGTCACACCCCGAGATTTTCAGGTCAATATTTTAAACTTTTCTGACAATTATTTTTGACTTTTATACGTTACGTTTGAATCTGGCGGTTTACCGGGAAGTAAACCCGCGTAAATCTGAAAAACATCATCGGACGCGTTCCGGCATCGGATATTCATTAGTTTAGATATTATATGAGTTATTTTATCTTTTCTAAGTGTTTCGTAGTTTACGATCACTCCCGATATTTATTTTTACGCTTTATTGTCTAAATTGCGTTTTTCGCGTTTTTGACCTAACGGAACCTCGGAAACTCAAAATCTTTTCGTGTAAACTTTAGTTATCGTCCATCTCATATTGTTAAGCCAAAAATTTCGTTCATCCCCCCTATACTCAAAACACACGCATACACACACTTAAATAAATCAAGAGCATCTTTTGAATTTTCAAGACAAAACACCATCACATGCATGCATTAAGAAGGGATAGTGACATGCTTGTTTTATCCTCACTACAAGCCAAAGGCTCTTACACTTCACATGTATACCCTTGGACCACTATAGCACTATGGAATTTGAATTAAACATGGAACCATGGCTAGTTGCTTTGCGGAACTTTCCCCCTCCTCCCCCCTCAAGGCCTACATTTAGACGAACCACAAGGACCATGAGGTCATTGGTTTACTCATTTTGCTGTGTCACATCATAGTTCCAAAAATATCCTAAACCCTAGTTCACACACTATATAAACCTCACTTTGCAAGACTTAGGTCATTTCAAACATTCCTTGCCTCACCAAAAACATTTTCTCTCCCTCTTTTGCTCTCCTTGCCCACGGCACACATAAACACACACACACACTAAATCCATACTTTTGATTTCTACCAAGATTCAAACATTCCATACTTCATTTTATCAAGATTCAAAGTTATTCCAAGAAGTTTTTCTTTTGATTTCAAGTATTTTCAAGATTTACAAATTAGGGTTTGGTTATTATTTGGGATTTTTCAAGATCTATTGATATTGGGTATAGATCTTGTGTTATTACTTCTTGTTCTTCATTCTTGTAAGTATCTTGAATCTTTCTTTGTGGTTTTCTTACATTCTTCTTATATGTTAAAAGATCCATACATCCATATGTTATGTTTTAATTTTTGAAAGATTTTAAAGACAAGATTTCATAAATAGTGATACTACTTTATTTTACTAGTTAAATATTATGTTCTTGGTGAGATGAGAGTTGATGAGTGTTGTAACAATAGAAATGAAAGGATTAGGTTAGATTTAGGTGTGGTTTTATTGTGGATTAGTTGTGAATGGAGATTAGGCTAGATTAGGCACTATTGTGAAGTTTGGGTGGATTTTGGTTGCGTTTTTGGCAAAAAGTGCTTGCTGTCCCAAATTTGTTTTGAGGTTTTGGTCGACCTAAAAATGTTTTCATTAGGCGTAAATGTAGTTTTTGGAGAGCTCGTTTTGAATAGATAGTTTTTCATATATCGCACATTAAAATTGGATTTAAAACGACCAAGTTATAGCCAAATAAAACTTGAAACATTTTTTGACAAAACCGGATGAATAGTGTGCTGATGTAAATAGTAAAATGAGTTTTCAGACACTATAATGCTGAGTACAATAATTTGAAAACTTTTAAATTTACTAAGAAATTCTTGAAAATTTTGTACTCGAGCACTCCTTAGAATCACCATTAAGTCTACACTATATATATTCACAAGATTATTATGTACGAGGTTTGACCTAAATGATGAGAACATCATATGATAGAATCATATGGTTCTTTTGTCGCAGCCGTATGTCTCCTTCGTACAATCTCCCACCAACGAACTTTTCTAAGCTCCTCATTAACCTTCTTTCTTTCAAGAAGTTGTCAATCTGATCTTTCTCTGTCCAAGCACTCTTCGGTATTGCTTCAACTTTCTTTCCAAGTTACGAAAGTCTTTGCTTCAAACTTTGAGTATGAAACAGATTCATATACACATGTAACTTGAGCTTGTGTGGTTGGTGATGTCAGTGTTGATGTTGTCTTAGCTTCCCCCTAAACCAACAATCAATTCTTGAGTAGATTCAGAACTTTCTTGCAAGCCGCATCAAGCAGTCTTAATGTATAAAGCCCAGATATTTGAAGTACACAGTTAACCCTTTCAAGAATTTGTTACCGCAACACCAAAGCTAATTAAGTCCCGGATGAGCGCATTTCTCTCTTCAGGATATTGATGATATAAATTACAACACCAAAGTCAACTAAGTCCCGGATGTCACAATTATTCCCTCTAAGTAGTCGAAATGATAACACCTAAGTCAACTAAGTCTCGAAAGTAGACATTTCTTCCTACAGGATACTGACAATCTAAAGGAATTATCATACCTATGTGTACCTCTTCTATCAAGTATATCTACTTCTTTTAAGAATAAGCTTAGAGATTGACCGGTCGGGTAAAACATTAATTGAATCAGACAAAATTCTTCTCACGTTTTAAATAATTATACTCTCAACACTTCCCCCCTGGGGACTCAAATGATACATACTGACTAATGACGAGATGTCTTTTCCACCATGTGATTGAAATAGTGCACCCGAATGATTCAAAAAGGCCTAAAATCAAAAGAAGCTAACCTCAAAAGATAAAAGAAGCTAGCCTCAAAAGAAGGCCAAGGACACTATCAAGTGTACATCTATTCCTCCCCCTTGCTGGTTTCGATACCTCGGAATCAGCAAAACCTTGTATGCACATATACATGAGATCGTGTTTGAAGAATTAATAAGCTTAAATCTATTCCGTTAGAATCAACTTCAAGGCTTTTAAAACTATGAAAGTATTTCTAAGCATTCCTAAGTCTTTTACAAACTATGATGTGTTGGCAATATTGATCGAATGTAGTTTAAAGCCTGAATTCACTAAGTCTTAAATTTCAAATAAGTCCCTAAAGTTTGAAACAAATGACATCTAAAGCTTGTGTAGTTAAAATCCATTAACTCCCCTTAAATTATGATCCGTCATTATTAAAAACTTTATCCTTTTATTTCGTGACTTAATTTGAAAGACCGTTTTTAAAAGATTATTTGATGAAAATTTCTCCCCCTCAAATAATGACCCGTTTTCTATTTAAAGAGCTGTTGTCATTGTTTGAGTGGTCGAATTGTCTTTGAAAAAATCTTTTTGTGATTACTGAAAACACTGATTCATTGTGAAGACAACTTTTTACCAATAAAAATAAGATTTCTCTTATTTTAACACATAAGCGCACTGACACGTACACTTATGGAATATAGGAAGCACGGGTTGTGTTGCAAAGTAAACACAAGCCTTTGCATGGTCATAAAGTAGACCATGCCCGAGAATAAATTCCCGTTAAGAGGTCAAGTTTTCTTTTTGAAATACTTGCCTTTAAGATGATGACCGGGTTGCTATCTGAAATAATAGCAAGCCATTTGACATGTTTTGAAAACATTTGGAACTTCTGCTCGAACTTCATTTACAGCCTCGTATCATTATTGAATGACATTTCTAAGACCGTAAATGTTATCGATTTTCAGAAGACATGCCATTATTACCTCTTTTTGTATTTTCTTAATTTTTTGATTTTTTCTTTGGTTTTATGAATTTTATATTTTTGTATTTTGTTTTTATAAAAAGTTTGAAAAATGAAAAATCTTTTTGGTTTTTATGGTTTTAATATATATACATATTATACAAGATATTTGAATAGGTACCACCACTATTCATCAACTTCATCTGCCAATTGTTTTAGAGTCTCCGGCGTAAAACTTCGCATTCCCAGCTTGTTGATCAGAAATTCAATTCTATTTCGGCCAAGAGCTTTAGTGAAGATGTCTACCAGTTGATACTCCGTATTGACAAAGTAAAGTTCGATCACCCCATTCTCAACATGCTCCTTGATAAAGTGAAATCTGATGTCTATATGCTTGGATCTGGAATGTTGAACGTTGTTGCAGCATAAGGCAATAGCGCTTTTGTTATCACAGTACATTGGAATTTTATTGAATCCAAAGCCATAGTCGGTAAGCTGTGATCTCATCCAAAGGATTTGAGCACAACAGCCGGACAAAGCAATATATTCAGCTTCCGTACTGGATATCGCAACACTTTTCTGCCTTTTAGACGACCAGCTAACAAGTCTATCACCTAAAAGTTGCATACTACCAAAAGTGCTACGGCGTGTATCTTGACAACCAGCATGATCCGCATCTGCAAATGCTGTTAGAGCAATCGAAGAATCCTTCGGATACCATAGACCCCGATGTACGGTTCCTTTTAGATACCGAAAGATCCTTTTTACCGCATTTAAGTGCTTTTCGGTAGGCCGAGCCTGATACCGGGCACACATGCATATAGCAAATTGTAGGTCAGGTCTACTGGCTGTAAGATAAAGGAGGGTGCCAATCATACCACGATAGTGTGACGGATCTACGGCTTTCCCTTCTTTATCCTCATCCAGTTTGGATTTCTCCACCATTGGAGTATCCACTGGGTCACAAGAGTCAAAACCGTATTTCTTTAAAGATTCAAGGGCATATTTTGACTGGTTAATAAAGATGCCTCTAGGACTTTGAGAAATCTGTAATCCTAAGAAAAATGAGATTTTGCCCATCATTGACATCTTAAATTTTGAACACATGATTTTAGAAAATAGATCACAAAGTTCAGGTGTAGATGCAGCAAAGATAATATCATCGACATAAATTTGTACCAGAAGTAATTCCTTGCCGTCTCTGCGGATGAACAATGTAGGATCCACTGAGCCTTTGGAGAAGTCTTGGGATATCAAGAACGAAGACAACATATCATACCACGCACGTGGAGCTTGTTTCAACCCATAAAGAGCTTTTTTAGCTTATACACGTGATTGGGGTTATCTTTATCCACGAACCCATCCGGCTGGCTAACATAAACCTTTTCTCATAGATTACCATTCAGAAACGCAGTCTTTACATCCATTTGGTATACGACCATGTTCATATGAGCAGCAAACGCGAGAAAAATCCTTATAGCCTCTAATCTCGCAACCGGAGCAAAAGACTCTTCAAAATCGATTCCCTCCTCTTGATGGTAACCACGGGCTACTAATCGAGCTTTGTTCTTCAAAATTCCTCCTAGTTCGTCTAGTTTCACTTTGTAGATCCACTTCAAAGTAATCACCATAACTTTGTCTGGTCGGGGTACGAGCTTCCATATTTCAAGTCGTTCGAACTCATTAAGTTCTTCTTGCATTGCTTCAATCCAACAGGCTTGAGTCAAAGCATCTTTATACGTATTGGGTTCAACAGCACTGAAGAAAGCATCGTAGTAACAGAAAAGAGCTTGCTCATGTAATTGCAGCCGAGTGGAAACTGGTCTAGCGAGTTCACCGATTATGTTTTCAAGTGGATGATCCTTAGTCCATTTGCTATTGTGTTCAGAAATTTGGTGATCAGGGTGCACAATTGTATGAATAGAATCTGATGATGAAGATTGATCAGAGGGGATTTCTAGAATTGGAACACCAAAGTACGGATCATTACCCATATGTGCAACTTCAATATCATGATTATCTTCTTCAACATCGTTCGGAATGACGGGAGGTTCAGTTTTGGGTGTTGTTTGAGAATTACTTGGGGATGGTGCATCTTGGTCAACTGTAGTTGATGAAGGTGAACCGGTTGAGTCAGCAAGAACTGGAGCAATTACTTCATTAATTAGAAATTGTAACATTCCCAATCTGATAGTCTCCATAACCCATAATCTTTGCTACATGATCATTACCGAATTTGACTGTACCCAAGAACTTATTGACGAAATTGGTGAGCTAAGAGCGATCTCCGATCATATGCTTGGAGCAGCCAGAGTCCAAATACCAGAGGACAATTTGGACGACCTGCATTCATCAAGAGAGGAAGATGGAACATTGGAAACTATGGATCCCTGGGATTGACTGGGTTTCGAATTGTTAGCATTTACAGATTTAATAACCTTATAATTGTTAACAGGAACACTAGTTTTAGACCTCCTAGGTTTCCTTGAGTAAACCAATGTGACGACAGGTTTAGGTGTTTTATTATCTAGAGCAGATGATTTCCTAAGGGGCACTTCAGTAGTTGTGGTAATCCTAGTTAAAGGGCACGCATTTCCTACTATAGTGAAGGTCCGACCAGTAGGTCTCCAGATATATCCAATATTGGTAAACACCTTTCCTGTTGGTTTCCAAACTTTTCTCTTTGAATTTTTCTTAACAGATCTAGATTTAGCACGAGCATTCACATTATTGATAAAATCAAGAACACACAAATCATGATTATCAGAAAGCATGCAACCATTACACTTAACACATTTAAGTTCATAATTCGCATTAAGCTTGGAATGCTGCACATGAGCAGTTCCTTTAGGTGCAACAACATAGTCTTTATTTTTTAAACTAGATTTAACTTTCCTAGGGTGGGCTTCTACTTTATTCTTCAGAGTACTACTTGGTGTTTGCTGAATCTTATCTTTCTTTGTATTGCCTGAAGGCTGTGATCCGCTAGCACTAGTAGACTGTTTTACTCCTGTAGAAGACAACATAGGTTTGTTAGAAGCTAGGTTTGAGGTATGGGCTGTTTTTGTGTTTCTTGAGGATGTGACGGGCTCAGTGAATCTAACTCTTTTGACTTTGTTCATCGGGGTCACAGCCACTAATTGTTCTCCAGAACTGTTGATACTAGGACAGGTTTTACTGATTTTAGAAAGCATCTCCTGAATTAGTTTAGTATACTTACAGGCAGATTCTAAGAGTGGATCTAAGGGATAATTAGCTTTAATATGATCGACTAGATCCCTAAGAACTGCGGCTTCTTCCTGAGAATGCTTAATATAGGCAGAGTGAGCTGTCCTTTTATTCAACAATTTGGGGGTTATTGGTTCCACATTAACTTGATGCAACTCTGGATCACTAGGGTGGTTTGAAACATTATTATCAACTAGGGCTTTTCCTTTAAGTTTCCTTAATTCATCCTTAAGTGCTGTTATTGCCAAAGCCTTTTCCTGAAGACTAGCATTTAAATCAGAAATTTCCGCAGACTTTATATTGACTTGATTAATTAAACCATCACATTGTTCTTTTGATCGAATACGTGCTGGTTTAATCGAGTCATAAAGTTGCTTATAGGTCTGTTTCAAATGCTTATTCTCAGCAATAAGCTTTGTCACCCTATGATCCAATTCAATATTTATGGTTTTAATCTCTTCTAAGTCATGTTTGATCTTATCCTTATCCATTTTTCCACTTAGAGATTTAATTATCTCTTTCAACTTCTTAATTACCGCGTCTTTCTCTTGGGACTGAGCTTTCAATTCATTTAATTCAAACAATTGATTAAAACTTGAAACACTTTGATTTGAAACAGAATTTTCCCTTTGAAAAATTTCCTGTTTAAGTTGAGTGTCAACTTCTAAAGAGATGCAATGTTTTTCAAGAATGGTAAAACTTTTGAACAGTTTATCGTAAGTTTCTTTCTCAATGAAATCTGTTTGAAGCTGAGTCTTAAATTTGAGACACTTTTGACATTCACGCACATTCACAGAATCATTATACACAGAAGAATTCGCAATTAAGATCACAATATCTTTTTTCATCACTTGTTCTAAGAGTCGTTCATTTTCGTTCAAAACTTGATTCATCTTAACTTCAAATGTTTTTGACTCAATACGATGTTGTTCCGCAGCCTGTTCCATTTTATAGAAGACATTTTGGACTTCAAAAAGTTCATCAACAAAATGTTGGTTGAATGTACTATATAAGTCCTTCAGGGCTTTTACAAATGGCATTATTTCATCCTAAAAACAAGCTTTGATATGTTTGCAAACCCCTGAACCCTCAATGATACTGATGGGTTGGTCCTTTCTTGACTACCACATAAAAGTTAGCAAATGGGTGTTTTAAGTTTCTTCAAGACTCATGTTTAACCATGCTGACTTTAGGGAGGTTTCTTTGGAACCTCAATATTGGGGGTCCTAATAGAAAAGGTGGGTTCTGAAGAATTCACAAATTCTGAGACCAAAAGGCTTGTTCAGCAGATAATTCAGTTTGTGGAACAAATCGTGTTGGAAAATCTTTATAAAGTTGGTTAAAACTGCATAAACTATGTGGTATCAAACTTGCTTTTCTTTTCTATTCTTCATATTATCCTTATGTTTTAAAAGCATTTTGGAACGACTCTCTTCAGCAAGTGTTAAGGTCTCTTCTGAGTCAGGAATCACAATAGGATTAGTTTGAACAATAATATCACCAACATATAGCTTTGGTTTCGACTGCTGAGCTTTCTGCAGATAGAAGGGATTTTGAAAACCTAGAGCTTGTTTAGTGGTATTATCATAGAAAAACTGAGGTTTCGTCAACATGTGAACAGTTTTGTGCAGATTGATCTCTTTTAAAAACAATAATATCTAGGATTTTTGTATCTTCTTTTATACTAGAGATTATTTCTCTAATCAATGTTCGTAGATTCTTCTTTCTTAAAAATCACATTTTTTAGAAGATATCCGTTTGTAATAAAAATTCTTTCTCTTAAATTGATCTGAAAGGTTTTAGTTAAAGAAGATCAGATTCTCTACAGACTGTGCACATGTGCCTGAAACTTTATTTTGACTCTTTGAATCAACTTTTTGTCCTTCTTTCAACACTTTAACTTGTTCCTCATATCTTTCAAGCTCACATTTAAGCGTTCATTCACACTCTTATTTTCTAGATTTAAATCTGTACAATTACAAACTTGGTGTTTTTAGTTTGTTCAATATAGATAATATTAAATCATCTTAGTTATGCAAGGAGTTTAGAATTCAGAACAGTTTGCTTGTTGTGTTCAATCACATACTGAGAATAAGGAATATATTGCTATCACTGGTTTATTTTAGTCTCTGAATGATTCACAACATTTCTGACCCTGTAAAAGTACGTCATCACCTGCACTTAAGCTGGATTTACCCACATATTATTCATATTATCATAAAGTGTACCTTAGCAAGATCATCTAAACCATAATGAGATAAATTCAACATGAAGCAACTTTGGAGATGATAGCGGGGGGAGTTCGTCACAATCAGAGTCATATGTAACTAAAATTCATTAATCAGCCTTTATAAGCATCATAGTAGTTGATGACAGTCTGTGTGATATTGACCTACAGGAATATCTGAACTGCCAAAAAAGCTAGTCTCCTCCTCATTTGGGGGATAAAAGGAATTTGACCATTGTTCTGAGCTTGTACCACAACAACTTTCTCTTATAGCCAATAATCATACACTTTTCTCTTTGGTTTGGTGCAATCGACTGACATGTGGCCTTAAACCTCATTGTAGTTGTAGCAAAAAATCGTCCCTTTCTGTTTTCCAGAATTGCTTCCACTTGCTCCTAGAGTGTAAGTCCTTGAAGTACCGCAACAAAAGAAGTTTGTCTCCCCTAAATTGGTTGTAGCGTAACTCCTCCATTATTGATGGTAGCTTGTTGCCTAGGGTTAGAACGTAGTTTCTCAGCTGATTATTTTGTAGTTGGATAACAGAGGTGACAACAACAGTAAAAAACACATCATGGTAGATTGAATGGCATCAATGGGATCATCACCTTTCTGGAACACTAGAATAATTAGACCGGAGTCTTGTTGGGAAAATTTAGATTGTTAGTTAATTTGGGGAGGATATTCTAATTGAGGGATGGAATGATGATTTGAGATGAATAAACTGTTATGGAATTGAGTGAGTTGAAATCATATGGATGGATAAGTTCCTTAATAAGAGGGTGTTAATGATATGATGATATTGATTATCTGTTTAGACTGATAAGTTTAACCAAACTGTCGAGTGATATATATTTTGAAGCTGGTGTTGAAGTTGAGTGTTTGGAAAGTGTTTTGATGAGTGTGTATAAGGTGACAGGTTTCCTATTTTGAGAGTATGCAAACGAAAAGCAAGAGATACGAGTTAACGTTCATCTCATTAAACGAACTTCATTATTTGCATGTCGTTCATTGTTGTATACCTTAAGTAGCATGAAGCTTATCAATAACATTGGTAGTCTGCAAGTCTTTGACAACTTACATCAGTAACGAATTTTGCTCCATTCATCTGGAAGTGTGTTCAGAAACTTTAGTATTAACCTGAAATGCTCCAGTGCATCTTTGTAGATGTTCCATATCATTGAGTACATTGAATCCAAGTAGTACTCTCTTAACCACTCCCTTCTTGTAAGTGAACTTATCAAAATATCATCGACAACTTACACACTCGTTCTTGCTTTTGTTTAACGACTTCCTTGCTGAGCAGCTTAATCTTCTCCCAAAGATCTGGCTACACGATGTTGACTCACAGAGCATAAATTTCTATTGGAAGGCCTTCGAGAATGATAATAATTTGCTTTTGATGTCACGAATCAGGCTTGAATGTCTTCTGCAGGGGTGAGCTCAGTATATTCCTTAAGTCATGTTACCCATCTACTGTGAATTGATGGCCCAGACATTAGACCTTTCTCAACGGAAGCCTGAACATTCTACATGTGGTTTATCATCATATAAGTTACCATTCTGAATTTCCATGTAATCATACAAAATGTTTTTTCAACATTGGTGGGTGTATTGCACCATCCGAGGAGTAGTGAATTATCAGCAAGAGTCGTCATTGAAAACGTGTATAAAAAATATACGTAATTGATCGATCTTGGTAGAACGAAATTGTGTTTGATTATTGTTTTCGTAGTCCTGAAGTAATTCTTAAAACTACACTATTTACAATTCCTCGACCAAAACCGGGAAACAAGTTAATGTTTCACGGAATTTTTACAAGTCAAAGAAATAACCGTATAATTAGAAATTTGAGTGAATAGGTTTTAATTGTAAAAGTTGGACTAGTTCGGTTCTCAAACAACTTGATTGGTTCGGTTGTCAAAGAAGTTAGTTTAGTTCGGTTGACAAAAAAATCTTGTTTAGTTCGGTTCACTAGTTCGATTGTCAAAGGAGTAAACTAGTTCGGTTCACTAGTTCGGTTTGGTCTTGTTCGGTTAGTCTGGTTCGGTTCGAGGTAATAACAACTAGTTCAGTTCCAACTAATAACAACTAGATTGGTTCCACTGGTTTGGTTAACTAGTTCGGTTAACTCGTTCGATCTTCTAGTTTGGTTCCAACTGAATCAACTAGTTCGATTCCAACAGAAGCAACTAGTTCAGTTCAAACTAAAATCAACTAGTTCGGTTTCAACACAAACAAACTAGTTTGGTTCCAACAAAAACAACTCGTTTGGTTACAACTACAACGACTAGTTCGGTTATAACTATGACGAAACCAAAATTTTCAAAACTCAAAAAGACACATTTTTGATTGGTTTTTTTTTAAAATCTTGTACAACTAGTGTTACTAACCCTATAGGAACAAGAAAAATGACAACTCTAAGGTTTTTAAGCCAAAAAATTTTAAATCAAGATTTTGCTCTTTGTAAAGGTTTTGAACACAAATTAAAAGACAAACCCAAAAACTAAACACACCACTCCAAGGATCTTGATACCAATTAAAGAATACTAGTAGTCTTTGATATTACGCAAGAACTAGAGAGATAAGTGGGTTGGAAAGTTTCTTAAGAGATAAAGTAATATAGAATAGATGATAATAATATTATGTATGTGAAATGAGAAATGAAACAACCAACCGCCCTCTCCAAGGCATGTAGAGGGTATATATGCTACATACAAGGCCGGCCATAGGCTTTGCTAAGGCTTCCATGGGCCTTGGGCCATATTAGCTAACTAATATTATCATATGTTAAACTATGGGCTAAGACCAGTATATATTGGAAGTGACTGATACTTTTCTTGTTCCTAACAGAAAGAGTTGTTTTGTTCGTTTTTGTATGCCCATAATAGGTATATGCAGCGTAGGATTCTCTAGAACAATCTTTGTATGCATAATTTGTTTGTGCGTAAATGTCCTTGGTGCATCCTTGGCAACTTTAACGCGGCTCTCAATCTTGAAGATAGCACGGCTGGATCTTCTAGGGTTGATATCTCCATGCGTGAGTTCAAAGAGTGTGTTGCGGAGATTAAAGTTATAGATGTAGCCAGATCTGGTCTTCGGTTTACGTGGAATTAAAAGCCAAGGGGAGATGATGGTATCCTCAAGAAGATAGATCATGTTATGTCTAATATGGAGTTTAATAAGGTTTTTATTGGTGCTTATGCTATTTTCCAGCCATACTGGATATCAGACCACGCCCCAGCTGTCCTTAAAATTCATTTAAACACTAAACGGGAGCAAAGGCCTTTTAAATTCACTAACATTCTGATCCACAATGCTCGCTTTATGAGTATTGTGCTGGAGGGATGGTCAGGTTAGTGGCTTCTATATGTTCCAAGTTGTTCGAAGGTTGAAGAATTTGAAGAAACCTTTAAGTAAACTGCTATACGAGCATGGTAATCTTCATGACAACGTTAACAAACTTCGAATTAAGTTGGATCAGGTTTAAAGGGATTTGGATTTGGACCCGTTTAATAGTACTCTTTGTGAAGAGGAAGTGATGTATGTTCAAGCCTTTAATGAGTCTGTTCTTTTGGAGGAGCATTTTTTGAAGCAAAAGGCTAAGGTCGAGTGGTTATGAGCGGGTGATTCCAACACTGCCTACTTCTACAAAGCGGTTAAAAGCCGTATTAGTAGGAGCAGAATTGAGGTCGTAATGGATACCAGTGGGACGTTATTTGCTAATGAACAAGTGGCTGATGCCTTTATGAATCATTATGAAGCATTTCTTGGCCAATCTGTCCATACGGGTACGTTTGATATTGAGAGCTTATTTCTTAATACGCTGGATAGTGAGGTTGCTTTGAGTATGGTTCATCCTATTACTGAGATTGAGGTAAAAAAGGCAATATTTTCGATTGGCAATGATAAGGCTTTGGGTCCTGACGGGTTTACGGCTGCCTTCTTTAAAGAGGCATGGGACATTGTCTCTAAGGATGTTATCAAGGCGGTTTAAGAATTCTTTTTGAACGGTAAGCTTCTAAAAGAGTTGAATTACACTATCATTGCCCTTATTCTCAAGGTTAGTTCTCCTCCTCGGATCAACGACTATAAGCCGATTTCTTGTTGTAACGTTCTTTTTAAATGTATCAGCAAGATTATTTCTAACCGTATTAAAGGGAGTTTGAAGTTGCTTTTTATCCTTAACCAATCGGCGTTTGTTCTGGGTAGGCGGATCTCGAATAACATTTTACTTACGCAGGAGCTTATTCATAATTATCACTTGGATCGTGGTTCTCCTAGATGTGCATTCAAAGTGGACATCCAAAAAGAGTATGATACCGTTGATTGGGGTTTTTTAAAAGGATTCTTGGTCAGTTTGGGTTCCATGCGCGCATGATTGGTTGGATTATGGAATGTGTTTCGACCACGTCGTATTCAATATGTGTTAATGGTATTCTTCATAGGAATTTTCGTGGCAAACATGGTCTTAGGCAAGGGGATCCTTTATCACCTTACCTATTTACTCTTGTTATGGAAGTGTTAACGCTTATGCTTCAACAAAGGGTTAGGAATTCTTATTTGTTTACTTACCATCGCTATTGCTCTAAAATGAACATTATTAATCTTTGTTTTGCGGATGATTTGTTCTTATTTGCTCATGGTGATGTTGAGTCGGCTAGGGTGATTATGGATGCGTTGGAGGAGTTCAAATTGGTGTCCGGGTTAACTCCCAGCCTTCCGAAAAGCATGACGTATTTTTGTAATGTCCTTAACCATAGTAAGGTCTCTATTTTACAGGTTCTCCTATTTGAAGAGGGCCGTCTTCCGGTTAAATATTTGGGTGTTCCTTTGATCTCTACACGTCTCATTTATAGGGATCGTAGAGAGCTCATTGAGAAGGTTCAAAACTGGATCAATGATTGGAAGAACAAGTCGCTATCGGTTGCTGGAAGATTAGTTCTATGCACATATATTGGGCATCTATTTTTATTTTGCCTTCTCGTATCTTGTTTGATCTTGAACAGTCCATGAGGGATTTTTTATGGCGTTAATGCCAGATGAGAAGGGGGAGGGCCAAGGTGTCTTGGGATTTAGTGTGTCATCCGCGTGAGGAGGAGGGTCTGGGGATTAGGAGGTTGGAGCTATTTAATCAAGCACTTATGGTTACTCACATTTGGAACCTCCTAGTTCGTAAGGAATCTTTATGGGTTCGATGGATCCATAAGTATAAGTTAAAGGGCCAAAACTTTTAGGATATTCCGCTCCGTGGCAATATGACGTGGGGGTGGCGTAAGGTGCTTCAGTTACGGCCAATTATAAGGGAGTTTATTTGGCTTCGTGTTGGTAATAGGACTATTGTTTCTGCTTGGTTTGATCAATGGTCTCACGTAGGCCTGTATCTAACCGTGATATTTTTCGCGCCGGTTTTAATTGGGATACTAAGCTCCAAGATCTGATTTGCAATGGGACGTGGACATGGCCTGATGAATGGAATGTTAAATATCCAGTTTTGATGTCCATTAATGTGCCTATTATCTCGGACAGTTTGGACAAGCTAGAGTGGCGGGATCCTTTGAAGGGTGTTAAGCTATTTGCGGTTTCAAATGTGTGGGAAAGCATTCAGTTTCATTACAATGTTGTTCCTTGGTATAACGTTGTTTTGTTTTCTAATTACGTTCCTAGGTTTTCCTTTCATTTGTGGCTGGTGATTCATGGAAAACTTAAAACATAAGACAAACTTTGACATTGGGACACTAGAAGTGGGCTTGTTCTTTTGTGTCCTTTATGCGATGGTCAGCCAGATAAGCATGATCATCTCTTCTTTGATTGTCCCTTCTCTACGCAGATTTGGGGCTAAAGGATCTTGCGGATTTGTCCAATGCGCCGGGAAGATACAAGGATATTGTTGATTGTATCACTCCCTTTGCTAAAAGGAGATCGTGAAAAGTGTTATTGTAAAATTGGTTTTTTCAGCTAGTGTGTATTACCTGTGGCAGGAACGGAATGCTAGGTTATTCTCGAACCAAAAAAAATCAGTTAAGCAAGTTGTTGATGTAATTAAGTCTTTGGTGCGTCTCAAGTTATTGTCGTGCTCCTTCAAGAAATATAGAGATAGCATGCAGTTTGTGCAGTTGTGGCAACTGCCCGAGAACACCATTTTTTGTCCTTCCTAATGATGTTTATTTCATGGTATTTGGTTGAGGGCTTGTATGGGTTTTGTTTGTGTTCCTTTCATTGGTTTTTCTCGATTGGAGTCATTGTTAGTGTTTAGAGGTTGTTAATCGTGAGGTTTGTCTCTTACGGTTTGTAGTAGTTCAAGTGTTGGTTTGAGGTTAATGTGGTACTTAGCCACATTTCATTGTACTTAACTGATTTTTTGGTGTAATATATTTTATCGAGGAAAGCCCCTTTACCCAAAAAATTATGCACAAATGATGCATGAAATGGAATGGAACAACAACCAATGATGAAATTCAAGTTAGTGTTGTTGGACTAACTTTCTACTAGTAAGTATAATTAGTGCTGCTAGTTATACTTAATATTGCTATGTTAATGCTGTTAGTTATACTTACTACTGTTTGTTATAATTAATATTGTGAGAAAAAAGAAATGAGAGAAATTGGTGAGAATGAAAAACAGAAAGAGAGATGTGTGAAAATAAAAATAGATAGAGTGAATTGGTAAGAAAAAGAAATGAGAGAAATTGGTGAGAATGAAAAACAGAAAGAGAGATGTGTGAAAAAAAACAAATAGAGTGACTTTATGAGAAAAAGAAATGAGAGAAATTGGTGAGAATGAAAAACAGAAAGAGAGATGTGTGAAAATAAAAACAGA